>CM077185.1:33681850-33786850 GCA_039654105.1 Coreius guichenoti
AAAGTCCCCGCCCACATCAAAAAGATCCCCGACCCTTCCTGACCCCACAAGATGGCGGACACCCGCCTGCCGACTACGCCCCCTCTGCTCGGGATGTAATGACGGAGCCATCAAACAGCATTTATAATCCTGAAGCAGGACGTTTTTAAAGTGGTCAGCTCCAGGAGCACTGGAATTGTTGAGCGCAATTTGCGGTCGCTGCATTTTCTTGTAAAAGAGCCACGTCCTGGCAGAGTTAAATTTTGCCCATTTTTTTAGTGGATTTGGAAATGCAGAAGACATTTTATATCGTATAACCATCTCATGCTAATTTAGGATGAGGAAGAGTCATTCATTTGCTTTTGAAATGGAAATGTTGGCATATTAATATGACAAAATGACCTAATCATACTTTTTTTGTATCAGGAAAATGAAAACGATAGCTACTGCTATAATTTCCACTGCTTCACTGAATCCAACCTGCAATTAGAATAAAACACAAATAATGATAATTGTAATCATAATGTAATTGTCATTACTAGTATTATCATTATCAGTAACAGGCTGTAATAGAGTAGTATGTTTTACTACAGTGCTGTCAGTGAAATAATTACAAAATATGTTGGCTCAGTCACTCTGAGGTGGTCTTGAACATTGTTGACTGAAGTACATATAAATCTACCAGAGATTATTCAAACAAACTTGTCTTACTGACAACTTTAGAAGCTAAAATCACTTTTCCCAGACAGACTTTACAGCTCATAAATGTTTGTTCTTTATATATTATCTTTCCAAGGTTGTATTGAGGTAAAACTTCATGCTTACAGACTCACTCTATGAATTTCAGGAAAAACTGGGGCTGAAAATCATATACTTCCCTACTATAGAGTAGGCGAAAAAGAGTATGTGACAAGAGTGGCATGTCTGAATTCACAGTACTTAAAAAGTACCTATATGACCTACAACTTCTGGCGAGATTTTGAAGTGTGCATAGGATAGACACTATTCTATCCCATGAGTCCACGGGAGAGGATTTATGAAAGACAACAGCTGTTTCCATCACCCTGTTTTTATGCACAATTTGAAGTATCGCATCAGAAACAAGTGATGGAAATGACCAATTTCAGGAAAAATAAAATCACTTCATTCACAAAAAGTTTTTAAACTCGCTTGAGATGGTTTTTAACTTGTGCAAAAAGAGTTAATGGGAGATGGGAATGCATTTGTCGAATAAATTCTGACATAGCGAACATTAAACCCACGTGACTAATCGCCTGTTTCCGCTGAGGGTGTCAATAATGTCGCATAACATTTCAAATGTGACCTCTGACATCTTGAAATGTCGTAGCCAAAGGTTGTGAGTAAAATGTCTGGTCACTACGACCTCCCAAAAATCCTGCTGACGTTGTCTTTCCCATATGTATGGGGCTCGATGTCGTCCTAATCCCCTTGCTGCTAGTGCCTTCATCAAAAAATTCTGCATTTCTTCTTCTGTGCATAGCATTCAATTTGGCGATTGCAAGCTGCGCTGCTAGTAAATTTATAACTTGCCCAATCGTAACTAATTGCAGTCCTGTCTCCATTTTCTATGCTTGCCTTGTTTTATTTACTGTTGGTTACTAGGTTACCAATACCACCGTCATCCGCCCGAACAACTTGATGGAAACGCACCAAATTCGCATTTGTTTGTTTTTTTTCTGTTTTTTTTTTTTTGCGAACTTTGAAAAGATTCGCGTTACGTTTGGATGGAAACCCAGCTAGTGAAGCGACGCAACTGACACTGGAAGGTCGCGTGATAATGACAACATGGCGAATGGGGTCACGATTCATACTACACACATTCATACTATTTAGAACATTTAGCACTTGCAAAGTACGTACTTTTTCAAAATAAGTACGTACTTAGTGGCCGAATATTGGTAGCACAAGTCGCAGTATTTATTTTGTGTTTCCCTTTTGCTGCACATTGAGTACGCAGAAAAAAAACTGACAAGGGAAATCATAAAAATTATGCAAGAAAACATTTATGCCATTTTATTTTACAAAAATAAGAAAAATTTGGAAAATAAACTACAGTTCAAAAGTTCGGGGTCAGTAAGATTTTTTTATTTTTTACTTTTCTTGATTTAATATTTTTGAAAATTTAAATTATTATGCTCACCAAGGCTGCATATACAGTAAAAACAGTTATATTGTGAAATTTTATTACAATTTAAAATAGTTCTTTTCCATTTAATTTTTTTCAATATTTTTCAATTTATTGCTTTGATGTCAAATTGATGAATTGTGATGTCATTTTTTTTTTTTTTTACCTCGGCTTGTTTTCTCAAATGTTATGCGCATACATTAAATTAATATGGACTTTTTAAGTCTCAACCTTTGTTCTGACTTCCTTTGGGTGGGATCAAGCTTTAATTATCGGGGTCAGACCATTCCAATAGTTACGACCTAATTCAAAACTAAAAATGACATCATACCTCCTCAATAAACAGCAATTCTTTTAGAATTCACTGCTCTTTAATGATGCACTTTTAAATGACAGATTAAACCAACTTTAAATCAAAGATTCCGTCGAGAAGAACATAGCGACAGCCTTTACGGTGTCATGGGACGGTCCAAATTAGAGCACTGTCTGTACAGGAAGGAAACAATTCAATACACTGTGCTATTACTTCCTATTTAACATCCTGGTATTATAAACGAATAAAGGCAGGCTGGCTGGGATCTAAACACTGGCCTTTTTATTTATGTGTCTTGCCCTGGAAGTGGTTGGAAGCTGACGGCTGCCAGAATCCCTGTAGATATTTGCCTCGTGTGCACCGGAGGTTGTTATCAACATGGCTGTGATAAAGGATAAATGATGTCTTGAGAGGCTCGCCTGCCGAAAACTTCACATATGTGTACCAAGCTTAAAAATACAAGCCTTTGAATACAACCCCCTCACATATTGAGGGCTTCATAAATCACTCATACACACACCGGCCAGTGCACTCTTGGCACGTCATCAGACGGTCCTCTGGTGACTACTCCTACCTGTCATTCTAGAGAAGCCACGACTTAATTAATGTATAGCAATCGAATTCCTCTCCCTCAGAACGAACACACAGTCTCTGTATCTCGACTTCCCCGGGATTATTTTTCTTGGTCCTTGTTATGCTACGCTGCAGTGCGCGTTTGGATATTTATGGATCTGTAAAAATGCACAAGGACGAATTAAAACTCAAGCTGCTGGGACAGCCCCTAAGTAAACAGGAGTGTTTATTCACATGATCTGGGGTTTGATGTGTTTTTGCTGGATGACAGATGAATTTATCAGCTTCACTTTTGTCACATAGCTCCATCAAGCTCTGTGAGGCTTTTCAAGGGAAGTCTAAAACCCCGCCGTACAAATCTGTGAATATTTGATTTAATTCTGGAAAACATCAGTATATATCTAACGTCCCATTCTGGTTTAGATATTCAAGGTCACTTGATGGAACTGTTGAGTAAGACATATTTTGAAGGAAAAAAAAGGAATTCCATTGCATGACGAGATAATTTCAATAATATAATATAATATAAAATAAAGAGATATATATTACATATTTATATAAATAAATATAAATTAACTAAAATAAACGAGGTAACATTTGTCATTAATTTATATAAAATACCACTGACAAAACTCATAATACGCATCTTTAAGCTGTTTAAAGTTAAGTATTTAACACTTTAACACTAACAATTTAACACTTTAACACTAAGTATCACAAGCCTTAAGTACAACATAACAGTCCTTTGTAAGTTCTGCACTCTTAAAAATAAAGGTTCTCTTGCCATTGATGGTTCCTTGAAGAACCTTTAACATCCATAGAACCTTTCCATTGCACAAAAGGTGATGATCACTATTAAGAACTTTTCACTGAAACCCCCTTTAGAACCTTTATTTTTTAAGAGTGTATGTGCCTGCTTCACTATACAGAACCAGCGCAAAAGATTCATTCCTTAGGGAATCGAACTACACTGGTCGTGCTGAATGGTTTGATTCATTAAAAGAACAGGTTCATAAGAATCATTTGTTCGAAAATTGGAACAAAGAGGTTGCACTGTATATTTCTGATTCACTAATAAACACCAGCACATAACAGTCATTTTGCATATTTTGCATTATACATTCAGATTTTAAATCTGCAATTAAAATCATTTGATTTTGGTATAACAGCTCTGAATAAGACCCACTACATAAAATATAAACCAATATAAATTGTCTATTTAGACAATTTGCGCACACTTGGAATATTGCATAAAACATTAGCAAATAAAGCACCGTTTCCATCCCATGTGTTCAAGAGAACAAAATCGTCACTTCCTGGGAAATTGACACAAAATATCTGTGAAGTTGCTGCAATCGGGGAAGCCTCTGTGGATCTTTATTCCTCCATCATAAAAGACTTGCGTCTCAGAGCGCTCAGATGAAATGCAATAAATGCTGTCATGTCATCTTGCGTTCGGATGCCGGGTGTTTGGGAATGAAATCCTATGAGACACTTCTGGGAGGGAATTAAACCAAATCATGTTTATGACAGACTTTGGCTTAGGCATTTCAGAATGGCCCCATGGTTAGTCAGTTATCCAATCACATCCACTGTTGAGACAAAGTCGCGTGATTTTTTTTTGTTGCGCGTCGAGGGATCGAGGAATGTGTATCCATCATATTTTATGCATATGTCTTCTTATCTAATAAAAATTTATACGCCTCAATTGAGCGTATAAGTTTTTATGTGAATTTTTGCGCATCTTGGCGTTTCCATCCAGCGTTTTTTAATGCAATATCCCAAAATGCTCATAAAAATAGGTGGATGGAAACATAGCTACTGTAATGCGTTGCTCAGTTTAAACAATTTCAACTGTGATTTGCTGCTGACCTTTCAAGCCAATGATTGTCTGGCAATTTGCATGTCCTTCTTTACAATGACAATTTACTGCTTAATTACTGTAGCAGTTTTTACACATGATTTTGCCACTCTAATAAGAGTCTTTTTTGGGGGGTAACATTTTTTGTGGTTATCTGGTTTGTTCAGTATAGTTTGTTAATATTACAAACAAAAAAGATCCAACGTTGCCTGGAAAAGTTCTTTACAAGCTTAAAGAAATCAGATGGCCTGGGAGGTTTTATTCTCTCTCTTTTGTTTTATACAAGGTGTAGATTAGATCTTTTTTTGCTGTGTTGGAACGAGAAAGCAGAGCTTCCAGTGTGTCCATAATGCAATAGTAAAAACAAACAGCTGCGGCAAGTGTTTGGAAAGAGCTAAATGAATCCCAGGTACTGCACTGTACACCCAACTGCCTTAATCCTGTTAAGACCTGTCAATCACAAACAAAGAAATCTATGTTTTTTTTGTTTTGTTTTTTAAGGTTGTGCTCTTCTCAACTCCTGAATCTGCAATTTTTGAATCTGTACCGGCTACAAAGTACTTGAGTGCATTAAAATGTTATCAGTCAGTCATCATGACGAATGATGCCATGAGTGTGTGTGTGTTTTTTCATGTCTCACATCATTTTCATATCATTCTGTCCATTGTCAGTTTGGAACAGATCGTGCAGTATAAATCATGCTAAATGATGCGAACGTGCCTGTGCTGACATGTTATTTACATTTGATGTCAATTACTGTGTTAAAGCACTATAAGGCTCTAACACAGATTGTAATAGCTTATTACATTTACAGGAATGCTAATGATTGATTTACAGTTCATATACGCTCCACTTCAGCTTAGACGAACTGTTAGGAGTTGTGTGTTTTTATTAGTGTTGTCAATCGATTAAAAATCAAACTAATTATATGACATAACTTGCAAATTACATTTAAAATCATTGAATTATGAAGAATTATTAATTTGTTGTTATACATATTTATATATGCACATATACACACATACAGATACACATTTTATTTTATATATATATATATATATATATATATATATATATACACATAAAACATACATATTTATGTTATACATTAATTTTATTATATATATAGACTAGGGTCTAATTAAATTCATTAGTTTACATTACAATAATAATAGTACATTTACAACACATAATGTATATTAAATTTATAACTAAGTATACATAAATGATATTAATAAACTGTATAATAAACATACTGTACATCTAAATATATATTTACACGTGTGTGTATTTGATGTCATACATTACTGTTATTATATTTATTGACTATTGATTATAGTGTTATATATATATATATATATATATATATATATATATATATATATATATATATATATATATATTAATTAGTGCTGGGGAAAAATTAATTGTGATTAATCGCATCCAAAATAAAAGTTTGTGTTTACATAATATATGTGTTTACTGTGTACAATTATTATGTATATATAAATACACACACATGCATGTATATATTTAAGAAATATTTGCATGTATATACTGTATATATAATTTATCTTGTATATAAATATAATTTATGTATAAAATATAAAATTTTTCTTAAATATATACATGCATGTGTGTGTATTTATATATACATAATAATTATACACAGTACACACACATATATTATGTAAACACAAACTTTTATTTTGGATGCGATTAATCACGATTAATTTTTCCCCAGCACACACATATTATATATATATATACACACATATACATATATATATATATACACACATATACATATATATACACATGCATACATATATATATAATATATATATAAAAAATACACACAGTATACATATATATATATTTATATAAGCACATTATATATACAGAAGCTCAATTTTTATATATATATATATTTATTTATTTATTTATATATATATACACACATACATACATACACACACACACACACACACACACTGTATATATCAAAATGCCGCTTGTCTATCAAAGTCGATTACTCATCTCACTTGGGAAGAACACTTTTTTTCCCCTTACATTTATGAGGATGTCATAGTGTGCCAAGACAGAAAATATTAACTCTCCACTCCCACTCAACATCTGCACCAACGAATGTGTCATCTCCTAACTAGCTTTTCATTTTCTTAGGGTTCGGTTTTGCAAACAGGGTCTTCTCCCTACAAGTCAGCACGCCGAGAGCCTTCGCTCAGTAACTACACGCGGGTTCGCAGCATCAACTGGGAATGACGGCCTCTCGTCAGCTAACACCCATGCCGGCGCCACAAGAACACGCCAAACCCGCCTGGAAAAAAAATTCACTGCTCTCTGGAGGGTCCTCGCTCGACTGTTCGCTCTTTTCCTGTCTATCTTGGGCTGGGATGAAGTCTGTGTTTTTAGGAAAATTCCTCTGGCGCGACCCCGTAGGCCCAGCGTCTTCCCTGCGATCATTAGAAGCAGACCCCCGTCTTGTGTTTGTCCTATGCAAACAGCTCAGCTACCACTTCATCCATCTCGTTTAGCCTGCCCTGAAAATTCATACTGCTCCTAAATGACATTTTTTTCCTATTTTTCCGACACAATCGCATGGGTTTTCCTCCCTGTGGTCTCGGACCTGTCTGCTGCACCTCCTTTAGCTCCCACTGACTGCTGCCACTGCATCAAATATTTATTAAGGAGTTTCAAACATATCCGTAAATCAGCGGTGCGTGTCCGTGTACCTTACGGCCGCACAAACGCGCAGACATCCTTCCTTGTCACATAATTCATCTCCAATGCTATTGAAACAGCGGGAAGAGTGAAGACAGGGCATTTAAAAGAGGAAATATTGAGTAAGACGATCGCACGCGTGTATGTTTGTGCAATATCGCCATCTCTTGGTGATTTATAGTGAAGCGTTATGTTGCAAATCTACTGAAGTTCTGAAACCAAAACCAAGACTAAAATAACTCACAGATAGTAAAAGGGTAAAAAAAAAAAAAAAAAAATCTCCACCAAAAACGTGGCATAACTGACTAGCGAATTCATCTCTAATCTCTTTCCGGCATTCGAAATAAGTATTAGCCATTTTTGACAGATGTGAATGTCAGCGTAATAACACAGAAAGCATTATGACAACATATGTTTTTACACTGCTTTAACTCATCAAAATAAGTTAAGCAATTTTCAACTTTTCTTAAGTTATACAAGATTCAACTCATGTTTTTAAGTCAGTTTAATGTAATTAAGAAGTTTAAATGACTTAAACATCCAAGTTGAATGTACTTCAAAAAAAAAGGTGAAAGGAAAGGGACATGACAAATCCACAAAAACTGCTATAATTATAATATATGATATATTAGACCAATATAAATTAGTTTTTAAATATGTAGAATTTTATCCATAGGAATAATAATAATAATAATAATAATTAATTATAATTAATATAAGATACAAGCAATATTTGCAAGGCAACAAAATCTTTTATGATCTTTTACAAATCTGCATTATAATATTTGATAATGAATTCTTAAAGGTGCAGTGTGTAGTATTTATGAGGATCTATTGGCAGAAATGCAATATAATATACATAACTATGTTTTCAGTGGTGCATAAAGACCTTACATAAATGTACCGTTATGTTTTTATTACCATAGAATGAGCCATTTCTATCTACATACAGATAGAAGGTCCCCTTACAGTGAAATGTTTCTACAGTAGCCATAAACAGACAAACTTCTCTACAGAGCGCTAGTCACTCTCTGCTCTCTCTGACAACAACATTTTTGTCCTGTGTCGGCCCCCGTAGCTTCTCTATGTGCTTCGAAAGGGAGGGGTGAGCTTTGGGTGATTGCAATTCACAACCTCACCGCTAGATGCCGCTAAATTCACACACTGCACCTTTAAAGGCCACGTTCACACAGCAGCAGAATACGGTTGTGAGTCCTGTATTTGAGTCCTTAATACGGTTACGTTCACACACAGTACGGTTATTTACGGGAGTGACAACCGCATTCTATAACTGAACTCACACCCATACATTTTCAGGACTCACAACCGCATTCTCGGAAAACCTGCACTGTGTGAACAGAACTGCACCGGTTCATACAGTGCGAGACAGTCGCTCTGCTAAGGGGTTTCGTGTGTGGTTTCCGTTTCGGCAACTTACAGCGACGGAGATATGAGCTGTGTGTCATCTGAAGTTTCTAGATCCAGTCACTGTTCTCCACCGGAGCGGCTCCCATCAGTTTTGTGTTCTATGTGCGACTCAAATGCTGTGTCATGCGCGAGAGGCTGCAAAGGACGTGAGACGCGAGTGCAACGGTTAAAGGGGTTATGAATTGAGAAATCAACTTTCCCTTGAGCTTTTGATATATAAAAGGTCATCGTAATATAAGAATATCCTGTAAGTTTCAGGAGCTGAAAACTTACTTGTTACTCAAAGAAAAGCTTTTATTGACAGCTGGCTCATCAAACGATCAATCTGCAAATGTTCTTACCTGTGACGTCAGAGAGCAGTGAAACACCGCCTCAAGACCAATGCCTAATTCTGTAGCCCCGCCCACCGACTCGCGCATGTAATGACATGACATGTTAGATACATAACATAGGCCTACGTGGAGCTAAACCGGATCAACCTTCCAAGCAATAAAGCTTATGACATGTTTCAAACATTGAAACATTCACTGTGGATTCGTTTGTAAACAAGAGACTGGATTTGCAGACAGGATGAGATTAAAAAACAATGCTGTAGTGGCTTCTGGATATGACAGGAATGATGCAAATGATTCTCAATTATGTGAGTAAAAAAAGTTTTTTATATGTGATAGTATTGCATTGTTACGTTTGATATCTACTGATTATGTACGTGTCTAACTAAACATAACTTACCACGCTGTCACAGGCTGGAGTATACTTTGTATTTGAGGTGTTGTTGGTTCATTGTCCTGCGATTCGTGATCAGACTCGAACATGTATGGGCCAGGGCTCGCATCTTAAATGTGCGTTGTTCACACTCTTGACTGGTAATTTGAAGAAAAAATACAATCGCGGAAGTTTTGAACATGCTGATTTGTCTGAGGTAAAGTTTTGCTGATGCACGTACTGGCTTGTGGGAGCGCGCGCACGTGTGTGTGTGTGTGTGTGTGTTATTGTGTTTGTTTGATAAAGACATTTTGCGAGCCCTGTGGGTGAATCATTCCGGTTGCCGTTTCTCCACATTGAAAGTTTTCAAAACAATTCCTCACGTGTAAGGGAGCCGAAGCTCATTATAATATGCAAAACTGTTATCCAATCATAGCAGTGGGCGTTTACTTCCAAGTCTTCAATGCGGCATGCCCATAAAAACAGAACGTTTCAAGAGCTAGGCTCAAAACCAGGGTAGAAAATAGCCTATTACTTATTCATTATGATGTTTTTGAATGTAAAAACCACGCGAACGTCATAAATTGACCTCAGACAACAGTATAAAAAAATAAAAAAAGCCAATTCATGACCCCTTTAAAGTGTCCGGCTAGTGTTTACATTGAAGCTTCTGTTGGTTAATGAAGATTTGACAGATAAATTCGTGACTCTATTAAATTCTTAAAAGACTTTTACGTTTTATGGATGTCACCATCTTTGATATTACTTTGGTCACTGTTGCTATGGTTACTGGTAACAGAATACAGGCTTGACTTCCATTGCACGTTCATACAGACAATATTCGAGATGCCACTGTAAGCTGCTGTGTGAACGGGACATTTTGAGACTCATACCTGCAAGTAAATGCGGTTGTCAATCCCAAAATATTGACAGTGTGAAGGTAGCCAAAATGATGCAAAGGTGTTAGTGAAATGATTTATATATAAATCGTGGCCCAATGGTTAGATTCTCCAACTTGTAACTCGAAGGTTGCGGGTAATGTGGTTGGGGGAATGAATGAACAGTGCTCTCTTCCACCCTTAATACCCACGACTGAGGTGCCCATGAGCAAGGCACCTAACCCCCAAAAGCTCCCCGGGCGCCGCAGTGAATGGCTGCCCACTGCTCCGGGTGTGTGTGTCTACGGTTTGCAGTGTGTGTGTGTTCACTACTACTAATGTGTGTGCACTAACTTGGATGTGTTAAATGCACAGGACAGATTCCGAGTATGGGTTACCATACTTGGCCTTCAAGTCACATATATAAATAAAGATATTATCAAGTATTCATAGGTAAAGTTTAGCACACAATTTTTAAAGGTTTAGGTAGATACTGATACTGAAATATCTAAAGCAAGGCCCTATACATCTTTAGAGACATACAAATGTTTATAAATCCTAAGTAGAGGTTCATAGAATACTGAATAAATGGATTGATTTAATTGTACTTAAAAATAATGAGATTAATTAAATATTTAATGCCATTAACTTTATTTAAAGCATTTAACCTAACTGTTATTTTAAAGGGATAATTTACCCAAAAATGAAAATTCTGTCATCATTTACTCACCCTCACATCATTCCAAACCCATAAGACTTTTGTTCATCTTCGGAACACAAATGAAGATATTTTAAATGAAATCTGAACGATTCCTGTCCCTCCATTGACAGTCTATGCAACTACCACTTTGTCGCTTCAAAAAGTTCATAGGGAGATCGTAAAACTAATCCCTATGTATTGAGAGGTATAGTCCAAATTTTCGGAAGAGACACAATCACTTCATATGAACAGATTTAATTTAGGCTTTTATTCACCTATGAACATTCATAAACACACATTAGATATGGTAAACAGAATCTCAAGCATGCTTGCTTGACTTGCAAGAACCAGTGAGGTTCATTCTCGTGTTACGCAGCACGTTTGAGCTTCCGCAAGAACCAATGAGGTTCATTCTTGTGTTACGCAGCACGTTTGAGCTTCCGCAAGAACCAATGAGGTTCATCCCGTGTTACGCAGCATGTTTGAGCTTCAGCAAGAACCAATGAGGTTCATTCTCGTGTTACGCAGCACGTTTGAGCTTCAGCAAGAACCAATGAGGTTCATTCTCGTGTTACGCAGCACGTTTGAGCTTCAGCAAGAACCAATGAGCAGGCCTACACGGAATCTGCGCCGGCAGACTTCCGCAGAAAACTCCGCAGATTAGTGCCCGTCATTGAGAAGCATGCACAGTAAAATTGTGAATAAAAAAACAATAAAAAAATAAAATTGACCGCGGAGGAGTTAAGGAAACATCACTTACTTTCTAACAAACATTACTTATTTATAGCTATTAAAAGTAGTTAATTTATTTACTTAGTTAGGTAGGTATTTATTCATTTTGCTCTATTGTTGAATGATATGAAATTGTTTATTTAATGATTTGTGTACAATACAATTGATAAAGCAATATTTTCTCCATCTTTTAGTGGATGTACTATAAGAGAGATCTAGCTTTGTTTAAAAAACAAGTTGTTCTATTTGGATTTGTATTGTGAACCTTAAATAAAAGTTAAGTTAATATGTTATATTTGATTTGTAATGTTATCAGTTCTAACACTTGACACATTTTAAACCATTCCGCTTAATTCACAGATTTTTCAAAAAATTCAGCGCAGAAATCACAAAAAAAGTCAGCAGATTCCATGTGGCCCTGCCAATGAGGTTCATTCTCATGTTACGCAGCACGGTTGAGCTTCCGCAAGAACCAATGAGGTTCATTCTCATGTTACGCAGCACGGTTGAGCTTCCGCAAGAACCAATGAGGTTCATTCTCATGTTACGCAGCACGTTTGAGCTTCCGCAAGAACCAATGAAGTTCATTCTCGTGTTACGCACCACGTTTGAGCTTCATCAAGAACCAATGAGGTTCATTCTCGTGTTACGCAGCACGTTTGAGCTTCAGCAAGAACCAATGAGGTTCATTCTCGTGTTACGCAGCACGTATGAGCTTCAGCAAGAACCAATGAGGTTCATTCTCGTGTTACGCAGCACGTTTGAGCTTCAGCAAGAACCAATGAGGTTCATTCTCGTGTTACGCAGCACGTTTGAGCTTCCTCAGGAACCAATGAGGTTCATTCTCGTGTTACGCAGCACGTTTGAGCTTCAGCAAGAACCAATGAGGTTCATTCTCGTGTTACGCAGCACGTTTGAGCTTCAGCAAGAACCAATGAGGTTCATTCTCGTGTTACGCAGCACGTTTGAGCTTCCTCAGGAACCAATGAGGTTCATTCTCGTGTTACGCAGCACGTTTGAGCTTCAGCAAGAACCAATGAGGTTCATTCTCATGTTACGCGGCACGTTTGAGCTTCAGCAAGAACCAATGAGGTTCATTCTCGTGTTACGCGGCACGTATGAGCTTCAGCAAGAACCAATGAGGTTCATTCTCATGTTATGCAGCACGTTTGAGCTTCCGCAAGAGCCAATGAGGTTTGTTCTTGCACGTCAAACAAGTATGACTGAGCTTCTGTTTATGTTCTATGGGAGTTCTATATAAGTCTATGGGAGGTTTGCAACTCTTTTTTTCAAAAAGAGTTCTGATTGTCACTTGTCTCGATGGAAATTGCCAGCTCTCTATTGAAATGAATGGGACTGTGTCGCTTTGTGTCGCTGGCATTGTGAACGGGGCTTTAGTATCTAAACATTCTGTAGGATAGGATAACAGGATGCCCAGAAAATGAGTTTTACCATATAGTTTGACCATAGATATTAAACATTCCTTGCAAATGCATAAAACGTGGTAGATCAGTGCAAGAAAGAGCTGAGAAACGTGCAGCATTTGGATTCCATAACTCATTTTACCTTTCACAACATCACACCCCAGTAGACGAGAGGAACTGGCAGCCTCAGCACTCTTGATATTGGCGACACAAGAGAGCTCTACCATCTCTCAGCTGCGGCTGATTTGGTTGCCTTGGAAGAGCAGCGGCTAGAAAAAAAAATGAAAAAGAGAGGATTGGGTGCGTTAAATCAGTTCCACTCTCTTGTAAATTACAACCCTGCATTTTTAATTTCCTCTCCACATACAATGTTATTCATTGGTGTCCAAGGCAAACACGGCCGGCAGCTTTTGCTGCGCGCGAGAACAAACCGTCCTCTTTTGCGCTGTCAAAAACATGATGAAATGCACACATTCCTTATGTCAAGCTGAAAAGTTTAGAGCCTGTAGATCAACAGTAAAACAAAAGGGGCTGTTGGAAATGAAAGTGACTGCGGGATGTGACTGACGGGGTCCTGCCTCAGAATCAGCCTCATTCCTGCAAGAACAAAACTGTGTGAAGAGTTTCTTCAATTACACGCATGGAGTTTCAGAGGAGTCTTGTAGGTAGATTGTATATACACTTATTTCATGCCAATGATCCAGCAATTAGAGACCAGTGTGTTCGTAATGTGCCTGAAGATAATGTCTTGGCAGTACAAACCACAAGATCTAATGCTGGGAATAGCTGTCATAATATTGTGTTTTATATCACAGGCTTTATCTTAATTCCATATGAAAACCGTGAACCCTTCAATCATATAATCATTTAATGTGCTAGAGGAGATTCCTTTAGTTATTTAGTTTTTTGCCAAATGGTTATTTTTAGATTTTATGGAGTGCATACATTGAAAAAAAATCTGTGTAGGATTTACTACTCAGGACAAACAATTTTCACTTTCAATTGCTAGTAAATTTCACAAATAATTACAAAGAAAATGCAAGTTACACACTGAATTAAATTTGGAAGTAGAAAGACTGATATAGTATTTTCTTGTAAAACATACTCGAATAATCCTTTTATTTATAACAACAAAAAATCATTTTACAGTGTACATTTTTACGACTATTATTTAATAAAAAAAAAAATGTAATTCAAATTGAAGCCGATATGCTGATTTGTAGCTGCCATCTGAACAGTTTCAATGAATATATGCAGATCAGATACTGTAGATACTTGGAGTCAAGTCACTTAACCGTCCTACCTTTGCCTTGAATAAATGCAACACCGCAGGTCGGCAAACCTTCACATCACACCAAATTTGATCAAGCAGAAGTTCAAATGAGATTTGAGAGCTACCGTGGAGGGAAAGATTTCAATGAAACTACAGTGGAGAAAAAAATATCATGGAGGTGTGAAACAACATGAGGGTGAATGAACAATGACATAGTAGCCCACAGTTGTATACAAGGAATTTTACCAGTGGTAAGATACCTTTTTCCATACTGAAATATGTTCTAGTATCATAAATAATAGTAAACAATCTTTCTTTATTTCCGTCATTAAAAAAGTGTGAATCTCATGGGGATATAGCAGGTTTAGCACTGGAGATTTAAATGTTCTTGTCCTACATGAGAAGTTCCATTCCTAAATCTTTCCTTTGGATCACAGGTAGCAGTTTGACCTGGAAAAATCTGCTCCTACAGCGGCAAACTACAGCAGCACAGTCATGACATCAGCAGGCTCCATCTGAACATTATACACTCTTTCCTGCAACACTGAATCAATATAAAAACATTTATGCCTCCCCTGCACAGTGTAAACACACGGTACATGTGCAACTTAGATCTGTTTCTATGCATCTACCAGGGTTTTTCCTGGCTCAAAATGAGGTGGAGGTGGTAAAATCCTGCCTGGCCCGGCCGACCCACGACCAGCGATTTATGCAGATTAATTGTCAGTTTTAGAGCTTTGTCATACATTTTTTTGTGTGCTTCGTTCATTAAATAATTGTGATGAATTTAATCCTTTGTAAATTATCATTTTGCAGTGTAAGATTACAGCTAACACCTTTAAATATTTAAGTATTTTTTCAATTCAGTAAATAACTGAAACAATCACAACAAACTGGCCAAAGAAAAGGGTTATAAATGTATCATTCATTTATTTCTACATCACTATAGAATATCTATACATCTGTGTTTGTGGAACTAACACTAGTACACACTACTTCATTACAGAGAAAACAACAAATTAATAAAAATATATAATTATAAGCTATGACAAAAAAATATATTAAAAGTGAAATTTTTGAGAAAAATCTTTGGACTAATTTTATAAAATCTAAACATGTTAATAAAAAGGTACAAATTACTATTTGTGTTCTTATAAAATACATTTATATATAAAAAATATAAATGTAGTTTTGAGGGGTACTGAGGGTCTGTGGCTATGTGTATATGTATGTGGGAGCAGGAGGTTGGCTGTGACCATAACTAAAATTCACTGTTCGGAAGGAAACCCAGACATTTAACAAACACATTTTATGCTTGGACTCCTTTCTGAGGCCCTCCATTGTCATTTTCACTTGGGACCAGCTCTCGTCAGAAGAAACCTCAATGCTTTGGATGCCTTAGCTGAGGCGGGGGAGCTCAAATGTCCCGTACTTTGTGTTTACACATTATTATGTTTTGGTTTGATTTCACGACAAGCCCAGTCTAAACCTGTGAATGAGAGGCGTAATAGTTCTGCTTATTTCATCTGATCGTGGAAAAAAATGCACTCAGCACGAGCGCTCTACAGTACGGAGACCAGATGTTTTCACTTGGGCATGTGTTTTGTTTTGTTTTGCTTTCAAAATGTATCGCCACTGCACTGGCAGCTCCAAAACACTTCAGCTGCCCGAACCGCTGTTTCAGTCCAACATGCTAATCAGATCAATGGATCAGAATGTGCTAAAACATCCCTGTAAGAGCAATAAACTGCAACACATTAAACAACCAACTACCACGCTGCATATTTCAAACAGTTTTTGATAGTGAATCAGAACATTTTACATATGAAAATATTATGAATGTCAATTACAATAACATTAATTTCAGTACTATTCTCAGTTACGTTACCTCCTAAGTAAACCAACCTTAAAAAAATTAGCCGTTCATGCATATCACAGCACGGTATGTAATTCCAGGCCTTACGATTATGTCTTGGCTACTTCGCAACCATCACAGTTTAGTCAGGTATGCACCATTGGACTCATAAATAATCTTGCCTTCCTCAGAAGAATGACAAGTGACGCCAGACAGGCGCGTTCGCCATAGCAGTCGAGCTAAATAAACCCTTAATTATCCATTGGCTTGTGGGTCAAACAAAGTCTTAATGATTTGGAATGACAACAGAAGAATAAAAGTTTCCTCTAACCACTTCCGTCCCCCCATCGATAACCAGCAGACCTCAAGCTCTTGATGGCTTCTCCAGAAGGATACAAAGTCCATTCAACTGTGGTTGCTGTTTGAAATAAAGTGACAACTTTTTATGAGCTCTGAAACCTCAGAAACTTTTAGCGTCATGCCAAAACTGATCCTGAAAGATCTCTTTCACGGCGGCCTCTTATAAAATAAGGGATGCCTAAACGGAAATAATTCCCTGTAATTGCTGCCATCATAGGCGACGGATGCTTCAGAGTAATGGTTCTTTTAGAGATCTAATCTGGATTTCAGAGGCACGCCTGATTGATTATATATACACACACACACACACACACACACACACAAAAAAAAAAAAAAAAAAAAAAAAAAAATTATATATATATATATATATATATATATATATACATACTGTAAATATACACAGTGAAAAGACTGATATATAGATATATCTATTAGTGCTGTCATGATACTGAAATGTCCAACTTCGATACGATGCCTTGAAAAAAAACTGTTATTCAATACCATTTTCGATACCACGGGGAAAACTGCCATATATACCGCCATACATATAATTTGTTATCATCTCATAATTTTTGATAATTTGGGTAATTTTGTTGTAATAGCTTAAGCCTGGGACACACCAAACCGACGATCGGCTGTCGGACCGTCGTTTTTTTGGTGTGTTCCGCACCGTTGTCTCTAGTCGGACGCTGTCAGGGTTTTTTGGGCCGATTCAGCATGTAGAATCAGCGTCGGACAGTCAGTGAGAGAGAGAACTCTGATTGGCTGTTCAGCTTAATGAATGAGTCAATGCACAAGAATAATAGCAAAACAGCGAGCAAAGAAGTCAAAACGGTACAGATAGAGGGCTGCTCTAATTTTATGTCATCTTACCTGAGAAATAGGACTACAGAAATGAAAGTAATCAAATGTAAAATAACTGGATAGTTTTCGTTGTAAAAATTAAATACAGATTAATGCTTACAATTAAAGTTACAAGAGTTATTCAGTCAAGAGCAGCGAGTGATTTTCTCTTTGTCTTTTGTTCTTTGATTAACATGATAGACAGTAGCAGGTTTATTAGACTGCTGTCACTTTAACTCTTTACATACGTATCTGTTTACATATGATATTGCATGTTTCTGCTTCTTTTTCGCCTGTCTTTGGATCAGGAGATTCTGTACTCTTTCAGAAGATAGCGCCCCCTACCGCATAACAGTGAAAACACGGAAAGCCGGAAATTTCCGTCAATGGCGGGGAAGCGTTGAGAAAGAGTTGTTACACATACAGTTATACAACATGCGTTTTCTCTCAACTATTTACGTTCCAAAACTGACTGTATTTACCTGAATACTCTGCATTTTTACATCATTTTGTATATATTTGATCGGTTAAGCGCAATAAGCCATGAAAAAGAAGTCAATTTGGTACTCGACAGCTGTTTGAGAGGCGTCTTTATGAGAGCGCCACTTATATAGATCAGTGGTGCAAGCGCTTTTGGTGTGCGCGTGAAACCTGCGGAAATGTCTAAAATTATGTGCAATACGCGCAACCCCACGCCGAAATTCAGGACATGTAACACCAACACTATTCAAACAGAGTGAATGAGACGAGTGAGTAAGAGGAGGCGGGTGCGTGTTAAACCGGCAATTCATCTTCGGAGAGAAGGGAGAGCGCACAGCTGGTATCGGTGTATCAATACTGCAGAAAAGGAGTATTGGATCCATATTTCAGAATCGATACATATCAAAATATCAATATTTTTTACAATACTAATATCACTTTAAGATACAACTTTCCTAATCAACAATTACATATGACATAAAAATTATTATATACAATCTTAATAGTCATAGTAAGATTGGTGAGGTTTTGAATTGGTAAACTTTGCTTGGAAGAAAATATATGATCAGAAAATTTACTTTTTATTCAAATTGACTAATTATGTACACACTGAACTTGCTTTTTTGTAAATGTTCCAAATATTTGAACAAATATTTCAGCCATCGAAAGAAAATGTGTTACAACAATCCCGAGAGCCTCCACTGCGATTTCTAGATGTTGATTTTGGGATGCCAGTTGAGTGACTCCAGAAGCCAGCATTTGTTGAAAACATGTTTTGAAATTGGGTGTAGGTTGACATATTTTCTCCATTTTCTGTCACACTCGATGTTCAACTCCACTGGACTTTCCTCTGAATGGGGCGGAGAGAAGGAAATCTCTATTTGGTTTGTAAGTGTGACAGGATTGAAAGGCAAACAGGAAATGCAATTACTGTTCATTTGGTCTTGTGACTAGGGCCAATTTCACAGCAATTTCTGCGAGACACCATCTAGTAAGTAGTCCTAATTAGGACTTTCATCTCTTGCACAGTGTAAAGCACCCATTTGTGGCTTCATTGGAATTCAATACTCTTAATTTTCTACAAGCTGTTTATACTGTACACTTTCAATGTGGACACATACGAGGACCTGGAACAAGCCGAGGCCTGTGTTTGTGGAACGCCACCATTAATAAACGGCCAACAAGGATTCAGTTACTATTTGACATTTTTGGGGCCAAAGGTTTCCTATTAGTCCAGGCTGAAACTAAAATATACATTATTTTCATAACCTGGCTGGGTGGCAAATTAAAGATTGTGTATAGCTGGTTATACATACAGCATAAATTCAACATGTCTAGGGTCCTTGCAGTGAAACACACAAGGTTATTTTGCAGCAAAGGCACGAAATTGAAAAACAAGTCATGAAATGTAAATACTCTAATCCTAATAAAGTTATTTTTAGGATTATAATATTTAAACAATATTTAATCATTTTAAAACTGGTAACTGTGCATGGCAATAAATATATCCTATAATTATTTTTTTTCCTTTTGCATTTGCATTTGTGACTATTAAAAGGATTCTTTCTTCCATGGGACACAAAATAAAACATTTTGCAAAATACCCATGCTACTTCCACACAACAAAGGACAAAAAAATGCATAAACGCATCACAATATGCTTTTATTGTATAGGAATAAGAAGTTTAAGGATTCTTAAAAACATCTTATTTTGTGTTCCACAGAAGGAAAGTCAAACCGGATTGAATTTTGTGGTAAATTATTCCTTATCCAATTTTAAATCATCTGTGACATGAAGCATGATATGACTGGAAATATATACATTAAACACACTAAATACATTTGGAAAAATAAGACCTCGTCAGCTTGTGATTTAAATTTTTCCTCCTGCTTTAAACTTCTTACCAGTCATGATTGTCCCTGGCAAGAGCTTATAAAAAACATATCATCTGTAATTTAATTGCTGAAACACCCACAATTAGTGGGGTAAGTTGTATTACATAGTCGTGGAGACTGTTTTCGGTCATCCAAGCCCTTTGCTACCTGTGCCAAGACACTGAGCCCAGCGGCACTTTTGCTGGACCACCCAAACTCCATGGAGGAAAAACCAACAAGGGTTTCAGCCACAGACTTAGCATAATCTCAGCCTCCTCTTAAAAAACTTTGACAAAGGACTGTTCCCCCTTCATTAACTCACAGGCACATGCTGATTGAAGGTTTCGGTTTTCCATGACTGGACAGTTTTGCAATAGGGTTCATAAGTGAAGCAGGCTGCCCAGAGCTGCCACTAGACTGAGTAGTAGCCTTTGGCATTCACTTCAAACATGGACACAGTCTTCAGGAACATATTACTAAAACTAAATCCATTGTGCCAAAGAATGATGTTTTAAACCATTCATCTCACAGTGAATAATTTTATTATGTTTCATTCTGTTATGTTTTTATCAGAATGAATGACCAATCTTTGTATCGATGTACTGACCCAATACCGTAGGGTCAAGCCTCTCTGATCTGAGAGATGCTATATACTGGTTTGTTATATGTAGCCTTGAAGAAACCTGAATATAGAGTTTTTATAAAGTAAATCATGGAATCTTTCTCCATCTGGTTGTGCAATACTGCTCTCTCTTGGTAGAGACTTCAAATGTAATTTGTTTGAGAAAACAGCCTGAAGCCAAAAAAATATATGTAAAGTAAAAATAAAGTTTAACATTATTATATTTAAGTTATATTTAATATATATTTACCATTATACACTACCATTCAAAAGTTTGGGGTCACTAAGATTTTTTTTTTATTTTTGGAAAGAAAATAATTCAGCAAGGATACATTAAATTGATCAAAAGTGACAGTAAAGACATTTATAATGTTACAACGCTTTCTATTTAAAAAAAAAAAAAAAATGCTGTTCTTTTGAACATTCTATTCATCAAAGAATCCAGAAAAAAAAAAATGTACACAACTGTTTTCAACATTGATAATACTACTACTAATAATAATGTTTCTTAAGCAGCAAATCATCATATCAGAATGATTTCTGAAGGATCATGTGACACTGAAGACTGAAGTAATGATGCTGAAAATTCAGCTTTGCATCACAGGAATAAATTACATTTTAAAATATAATCAAATAGAAAACAGTTATTTTAAATTGTAATCATATTTCCCAATATTACTGTTTTTACTGTATTTTGGATTAAATAAATGCAGCCTTGGTGAGCATAAGAGACTTCTTTCAAAAACATTTTAAAAAATAATACGTGTATATATACATATACACATAGTGTGCATTTTACAGTTTTTTTGAATTGTTAAAACATTAAATCCCATTCTGTGAACCAAATTCACAATAGCCTAAAACAATTTGTCAAATAAATCACTCTTTCTGTAAAACATTAATCAAGTTCAGGTAGTTTAGACACCATTTGCAAATCTCATGCACTTTTAGGCAAAACTCTAAACACATTCTCACTCATTAAAACATGTATCGCACTGTGATACACTTATGTTTCAAAACGCTAAACACAGGCAGGCAAAAACTAAAACACAGTTGTCATCGTTTACACAGAACGACTCAAAATTGTTTATACATATTCTAATGATGATCTAATGATTATATTGGAAACAATATAAGAGGGAGAGGAGGAAGTGTTTGTGTAAGAGGTGGTGAACAAGGAGGAAGAGGCTGAGGATGACAAAGAGCAAGGTGTGAAGAATGTTGTCAAAGTTGGAGCCGCCACACCAGAGGGTTTTTCCCTTTGCCTGGCAAGAGACATTTCCTGTGATGTGGACAAAGTCCTCAGGCCAGACCCAACATGAAGATGTGATGCTGAGGCAGAATGAATCTCTCACTGACTTTGATTTTGCTGTTGCACAACTCTTTTGAGTGTACTGTAACATGCTTTTCATTTAGAGTTTTTTTAACCTTTTTGGCTTTTGCAGTTGGGTTACTGTATTCTCACAGTATGCAAGTGCTGAATATACAGACATTCAAGAGGCCTACTATACAATATTCAGTACAATGCTATACTTGCAGTGCATACAGTATACAATTTATTCACCTTACTACTGTAAGTTGTGATTACTATCATTTTTTATGTAATTGCAAAATTTGTTTACTAACTGCATGCTTTGGATTCTGTGTTGTCCATTTTTTGATGTAGTGTCTAATGAATGATCTGTTGCATCCCTGAAGTGTCTGCAGAGACCGTGTCAATTAAACTCCCCCCTGTAAATGCCGCATCGACAAGACATCCTCATTAAATCCGTCCCCGGCGTGACGACTCCAATCTTTCGAATAATCCTATGAATATCTATTGATCTAATATGACTTCTGACCTGTAATGTTGCCAGAATCATAATCATACACTATTTGTTCGTCAGCCAGAGGAGAACTGGCACCCCAACTGAGCCTGGTTTCTCCCAAGGTTTTTTTCTCCATTCTGGCCCTGAAGGAGTTTTGGTTCCTTGCCACCGTCGCCTTTGGCTTTTGGCTTGCTCAGTTGGGGACACTTAAATTTCAACTATATTACTGATCTGCCCGCATTGACACTATATGATAATTGAAATGAGCTGGATGACATCACCGTTTCATCAGAGCGGCTGTACAGCCGAATCAAATTCTGTTGCATTATTTTCCTGTTACCACTGTGAAGCTGCTTTGAAACAACTGGCATTGTAAAAAGCGCTATATAAATAAAGGTGATTTGATTTGATTTTTTGATTTAGTGTTTATAATATTGATTCGATGTATGTATGATCTGAAAGCATTATTTGATTTTGAGCACAGAAATCAAGCGTAGCATTAGTTATGGCAGGTCACGTTAGTCAAGCTCGCAGCAGCTGACTGTCAGCTGATCACGTCTATCTATAGGAATATGATGCCTATCACAGCATGCATATATAAGCTCCTTCAGTATTATCAGCTGCTGTCGCATTCCTCCGGAGCTAATTATTCCAGATGGCATATCATTCATGGAAAAATGCTGTGTTGCTTAAGCTTCAGGTATTGGCAACATGCGTGTTGCTATGGCTTATGTGGGTATTGGCAACATGCTTGTTGCTATGGCTATGCAGGTAGTGGCAATATGCTCGTTTAGGTCATCTGGGTAAGGGCAACATGCTTGTTGCTTAAGGCTTTCCGATATTATTGGCAGCATGCTTGTGGCCTTAGCTTTTTCATTAGTTGTGATTGGGGGATTTCAGCATTGGTTTTCTTTTGGGAGTTTATCACTGCTCTCCCTGCTCTTATCCATGCTAGGCTGCATGGATGCACAGGGAGTTCTTGCCCAGAACAGAACCATACCGCCAATCTAAACCATATGCTAATTGTCTATCATCTTTGACGATAGTGGTTCTGACAGAAATCAAGCGTAGCGTTAGTTATGGCAGGTCACGTTAGTCAAGCTCGCAGCAGCTGACTGTCAGCTGATCACGTCTACCTATAGGAATACGATGCCTATGACAGCATGCATATATAAGCTCCTTCAATATTATAAGCTGCTATCGCGTTTCTCCGGAGCTAATTACCCTCCTCCATCCCCAGCTCCTCCTCTCGTCAGGATTTGGCATTCGGATGCCCCCTGAATCAGACTAAATTCCCAAATTAGGTTGTACATTTTAATATTGACATTATTGCTATCTGCAATACATTGTTTGTTCTGTTCTGTTTACCCTAGGGGGGTTTATCACTGCTCTCCCTGCTCTTATCCATGCTAGGCTGCATGGATGCACAGGGAGTTCTTGCCCAGATCAGAACCATACCGCCAATCTAAACTATATGCTAATTGTCTATCATCTTTGACGATAGTGGTTCTGACAGAAAAAAATGGTCTGATTTTGCCAGAAGAGTCAGAGGTTCTCTGAATGTAGTTTGAAGATTTGGTTTTGTGTTTAAGGTTTTGAGAAAGTGGGTGATGGTTTCGAGAAATGTGTTTTAGCAATTCAGAAAAACTGTAAAAAAAAAATTTAAAAAAATAAAAAAATAAAACAAAATAAAATAATTAGGGTTTAACATTTCTAGAAGGCAGCCACTTACATGACAAGAAAGTATACTGTCTGTCTTCAATCACCATGTGATGGTAGAGCTCTTGATTTAATATTGTGTTTGATAAAACACTGAAACCTACCACATGACAAACAGCCTGATGAAACGCACACTGCATAACATGTACAATAGATGCAGATGGAGAACTTCTCTTTCAGTATAAATTTAAAGAAATATTATTTACGTCAGTGGCAAAAAAATACTGAAAAATGAATGCTATTTGCACAAAATGCATTTGTTATTCAGAGCAAATCCCTTGGATATAAAGCTGTAAGAGCTGTGAATTGCTGCATTATTAACAGGAAGATTTTTATTAAATGAAGAACATTCTCCTTTAATGTTTCCTTCTGATTAAAACGAACACAATTAAAAGATTTAAAGCAAATTAAAGCAAAGTCATACAGCAAAATGAATGCTCTGTCTAATTGGAACGGAATGGCATCATTTATGAAACTGGTAAACTCTATATTATAATGAAATATTAGTGTAATACTGTATACTGTGGACAAAAAAGATAAAGATGGTGTAGTTACAGCATCCGCCAGCAGGGGCCATTCTAACCTTCCAAACCCTGACCCCTAGTTCACTCACTACCATGGCAATAGTTTGCTGTTGTTTAGCCACTATGTGTTTACTGTATTTATTATAGATACTTGTAGTCTAGCTAATCTGTTTGTGACTCTCTTTGGTCTTCTATCTCATCATCTCAGTGTATGTGAAGCTAACCGGAAAGCTGTCTCCCCTGACAGCCTGTAAATCCTGTGCTCCATAGCTCAGCAATTGGACTGACAGCATAAGACTCTTACAGCTGCGCTCTGCCCCACCTCATACATAATATGAAACATCTAAAACACACAGACAGATCTGGCATATACAGTGGGGAGAACAAGTATTTGATACACTGCCGATTTTGCAGGTTTGCCCACTTACAAAGCATGTAGAGGTCTGTAATTTTTATCATAGGTACTCTTCAACTGTGAGAGACGAAATCTAAAAATCCAGAAAATCACATTGTATGATTTTTAAGTAATTAATTTGCATTTTATTGCATGACATAAGTATTTGATACATCAGAAAAGCAGAACTGAATATTTGGTACAGAAACCTTTGTTTGCAATTACAGAGATCATACGTTTCCTGTAGTTCTTGACCAGGTTTGCACACACTGCAGCAGGGATTTTGGCCCACTCCTCCATACAGACCTTATCCAGATCCTTCAGGTTTCGGGGCTGTCGCTGGGCAATACGGACTTTTTTAGCTCCCTCCAAAGATTTTCTATTGGGTTCAGGTCTGGAGACTGGCTAGGCCACTCCAGGACCTTGAGATGCTTCTTACGGAGCCACTCCTTAGTTGCCCTGGCTGTGTGTTTCGGGTCGTTGTCATGCTGGAAGACCCAGCCACGACCCATCTTCAATGCTCTTACTGAGGGAAGGAGGTTGTTGGCCAAGATCTCGCGATACATGGCCCCATCCATCCTCCCCTCAATACGGTGCAGTCGTCCTGTCCCCTTTGCAGAAAAGCATCCCCAAAGAATGATGTTTCCACCTCCATGCTTCACGGTTGGGATGGTGTTCTTGGGGTTGTACTCATCCTTCTTCCTCCAAACACGGCGAGTGGAGTTTAGACCAAAAAGCTCTATTTTTGTCTCATCAGACCACATGACCTTCTCCCATTCCTCCTCTGGATCATCCAGATGGTCATTGGCAAACTGCAGACGGGCCTGGACATGCGCTGGCTTGAGCAGGGGGACCTTGCGTGCGCTGCAGGATTTTAATCCATGACGGCGTAGTGTGTTACTAATGGTTTTCTTTGAGACTGTGGTCCCAGCTCTCTTCAGGTCATTGACCAGGTCCTGCCGTGTAGTTCTGGGCTGATCCCTCACCTTCCTCATGATCATTGATGCCCCACGAGGTGAGATCTTGCATGGTGCCACAGACCGAGGGAGATTGACCGTCATCTTGAACTTCTTCCATTTTCTAATAATTGCGCCAACAGTTGTTGCCTTCTCACCAAGCTGCTTGCCTATTGTCCTGTAGCCCATCCCAGCCTTGTGCAGGTCTACAATTTTATCCCTGATGTCCTTACACAGCTCTCTGGTCTTGGCCATTGTGGAGAGGTTGGAGTCTGTTTGATTGAGTGTGTGGACAGGTGTCTTTTATACAGGTAACGAGTTCAAACAGGTGCAGTTAATACAGGTAATGAGTGGAGAAGAGGAGGGCTTCTTAAAGAAAAACTAACAGGTCTGTGAGAGCCGGAATTCTTACTGGTTGGTAGGTGATCAAATACTTATGTCATGCAATAAAATGCAAATTAATTATTTAAAAATCATACAATGTGATTTTCTGGATTTTTGATTTTTAGATTCCGTCTCTCACAGTTGAAGTGTACCTATGATAAAAATTACAGACCTCTACATGCTTTGTAAGTAGGAAAACCTGCAAAATCGGCAGTGTATCACTTGTTCTCCCCACTATATACAGCTCTGGAAAAAATTAAGAGACCACTTAACATTGATTTCTGAACTTGGAGTGGTCTCTTAATTTTTTCCAGAGCGGTATATATAAAAGCTTTGCAGGTTTTTACAGGCTAGCCACACAACTTGATGTCACTATAAATGCTTCTTCTGTGCCATTCTTCTAAATGATTTTCAGCAGGCTGGATATGAGTCTAAGATGCTCTTTTTGGGTCTTGTTAAATTAATTAGATATTTTAGTTTAAAATTAATGTAGGCTGATTTGTTTTAAATCATTTAAGAAACATCTGGGGAGCTTATGGTCTGACTTTAAAGAAAAATGTCAGAAAATATCCTTGAGGGATTTGCTGGAAGAGAGACTGCATTTCTGCAAGTTTCAGCCTCCTCATAAATACTAGTGGTCGACCGATATTGGTTTTTTGATGGCCGATGCCTATATCTTAGAGAGTAGGGTGACCGATGGCCAATATAAAGCCGATATATAATATACATAATTTATATTTATTTTAATTAATATTTAATAAATTAGAAATATGAAAATAAATTTAAAAAAAAATCAAATCTTTAAAATAAACATGCTTATACTTTTGATGCCAACTTTCTTGATTCTGCAATCATATTACAGTATTTTTCACAAATAAAGTAATTGTTAGCACTAATTTTACATACATCATTGTGTAAATGACATTAATATGACATAGTGGTCAACTAAATATAGTGCAGCATATTTTAAAATCAAGGATTTAAAGTTTGTCGCGTCTCCAGTGAAGCTGAACTCTCCTGTCCGTATTCACTTCGCACGGAACGACTATCACGCACAGAAACACATTAATGCAGGCTACAAATGCGCACTTCAGAAGATCTCATGGCTGGATTCAATTAAATCTGAAAGGATTGTGAA
Organism: Coreius guichenoti; assembly: GCA_039654105.1. Taxonomy (NCBI): domain Eukaryota; kingdom Metazoa; phylum Chordata; class Actinopteri; order Cypriniformes; family Gobionidae; genus Coreius; species Coreius guichenoti. The sequence goes on from CM077185.1 coordinate 33,709,563, forward strand.
ATTAAATGTTTAATTAAAACAGTAATATTGTGAAATATTATTATAATTTAAAAAGAACTATTTTCTATTTTAATATATTTTAAAATGTAATTTATTCCTATTCTAATATGCTGATTTGCTGCTCAAGAAACATTTATTATCATTATCAATGTTGAAAGTAAAAGCTGCTTTTTTTGCTGCTTAATATTTGTGGAAACCGTGATAAACTATGATTCAAATTTTTAATACTTTTATTCAGCAAGGACACATTACATTGATCAAAAGTGACAGTAAAGTTTAAAAATATTTATATTTCAAATAATTGCTATTCATTAAAAAATAAGAATCATTATTAATAATTGAGCACCAAATCGGATCATATTAGAATGATTTCTGAAGGATCATGTGACTGAAATATTAAAAAAATATTTGAATAGAAAAAAGTTATTTTAAATTGTAATATTTCACAATATTACTGCATGTTTTACTGCAGCCTTGGTGAGCATAAGAGACTTCTTTCAAAAATATTTAAAAAAAAAAAAAAAAAAAAAATTCTAAATTATTCCAAACTTCTGACTGGTAGTGTATGTTACTGGTTCCCATCTACTTATCTTATAATCATTATATATTATAATGATTAATAACTATTATATGTTTTTAGCGTAATGAACAGACAATTTAAACCCCTGTAGTCAATAATTTTGTCATCTTTGATCACCAAAATGACACATTTAAACGTTTTTTACTGTGAAAAAAATTCTTCATGCCTCAAAATAGCTTAAATGTAACTCTACACCCTTGCTTCATTTAGTATATATGGATTCATGAATATGAAAATTAGCCCCGCCCCAACTCTCAGTTCAGAGACCCACTCAGTCAACTTTTACTCAAGTTGCTGTAGTAAACGCTGCACAAAGGTATCACTCTTTACAACGTCGGACACATAATGGTAATTAATATGATTAGCCTTTGGCTTGACTATGTTATCAAGCAGCTAATAATGTGTTGGTAATGCTACACAAACCATGTTACCGTTCGCCATCTCAGTGTGCCTTCTAAAATTCAGCATCCTTAGAAACGCTTTGAACATCACAGAATGTCAGTGGAGAAAGGCATATAGTTCATCATAACATCGTAATATAATTCACCCGCTATATTGCTAAATGTACCTGATTTTTCATATCAACAGAAAAATATAATGTCTCTTGAGACTCCCTGCTTTACAGCATAGTTAATGATATGCTAAAGCTCGTCGGCACGTTGACGTGATTGGTTACAAGGTAAGCTTTGTGACGTAAGAATCACCGTCGATTTCAAACCGTGTTTTTCTGCACTTTTAAGGAGAAAATACTCAGCAATGGTGTTTGCACGTGGTTTGTCTTAAAGCACATTAAAAACACCACATAGACATACAAATAACATTAAAAACTTGATTCTTTAAGAGTCTACTATTACGCTCTTGAAATCTCACTACATTAGAAGCTGACAGCCTTAAAAATAAAACGGTGCTTAAAGAAACCGAAGTTTGTGACAACAAGATCCAAACGTCCACATAGCTGCCATAGCTCACTCTGTAATTACATACCTAGAATCCGTTTAGCATCGGTTCATCTGTTTCAACACTGTGATGAACTAAGTCACTAATGCATTTATAAATGGCACTCATCAGTTCTATTGATCACAGGCGATTTAAAATTGTTTACTGGTTCAAAGCACTCTCACAATCAATCGACTGGGGCTGTTGAGAAAAGACTTTATGCTGAAGACCTGAGGTTTGTGTGTTTACAGCTGTGCATGCTGGTCAAGAGAAGGGTTTCATGAGAACTGCAAGAAAATGTCACCGAAGACCTTAATCTCTTATTCAATGTTATAGAGCAGAGCCATGGGGAAAAAATCTTCATGAAGCAAAGCCATTTGTGCGTGCAAAGCCACAGTTCAGTACAGAGTACAATTCATATTCATGACTCAAAGTCTTGCAAATGAATAAAATTGTGCTTTCATTTGAGTTCAATTCCATTCAGTTCCATTCAAAGCAAGTTCACAATGCCTAGATATTTCTGGGAAAGGAGACCTGTACCAAAATCTATTGCGCTGCCCTGCTGCCTATGTTCTAAGTCTGTTTATTTTAGCTACATTTCTCTCGCCTCATCTGCCATCTTGTGTTTATTTTTCACTGGGCTAGCACACTAGTCATTCCGGAATTGCCTTCTGGAATTCCACATATTTTGTTAAACTTGAATGAGTAAAAGAAAGATATGTAAACAATACAGCAAAATTTTTAAACAAAAAAGTTTTTTTATAACATCAAATGCATTGCAAAAAACGTATTTATGTGAAGGTATTGTACACGTCTAGCAGCCAATGGGAGATGAGCTGCCGTCCATCTATTGCTGTGGCCAGTTAACTGCTGCGTCCGCACTTTCATTGTGTCACAGTGAAGGGCATAATGTTGATTATGGATGATCAATGGTACTTAATTTATATTTAAAAATTAACATTACTTAAAGGGTTTAAGTAAACCCTTTGGGATTTCATGCACACATTCTAACACTTTATAAATATTTATTACCACACATGATCACCAATCCCTTCATTCAAAGCATTATTTGTTTAAACAGAAGACGAACATTTACTCTCTGTGTGATTGCATTAGTATCCACAGATCACAACATTACATTAGTAATGTCAAATTTTTTAAATGCTTTAAAGGGATAGTTCACCCAAAAATGAAAATTCTGTCATCATTTACTCACTCTCAACTTGTTGCAAACATGTATGAATGCTGAACACAAAGGAAGATATTTTGAAGAATGTTGTTAACCAGACAGTTGACAGTAGCCACTGACTTCCATAGTATTTTTTTTCCTACCATGGAAGTCAATGGCTACTGTCATCTGTGTGTGTGTGTGTGTGTATGTGTGTGTGTGTGTGTGTGTACACATGCATATCCACACCTACACACATACACATGCATCTTTACAGAAATAGCCTATATTACATTAATATAGCCTATATAGGGGTGGGTGATATACCAATCGTCTCTATCGCGGTTACGCTCATGTGGTGCCACGAAAGCTTATCATTTGCATGCATTTTTAAGCATTGCGGTTTAAAAACAGGTGATTTTGATATCACAAAAACCTTATTTAAAGCAAAAATAACTATATTGTGATATATATCATTATCATGAAATAAAATTACTCATATTGTGATATAAGATTTAGGTCATATCACTCGCCCCTAATATAGCCTGATATAAACACTGCAGGTTTTGACCAACCAGGGCGTGACCTAGAAAGTAAAGCGTTACTCTTTATGTGCTGTGATGGATCACAGGCCTGCTGCTACCAATTTGTGTTATCACTTAGTTTGAGAAGAGTTTTCCATTTCTCAAAGCAAACTGCAATGCATTTTACAAGAGCTGCACTTTTATCCATTTTGGCACACTAAAAAGGACTTCCTGCAAGAAAGAGTGAAACAATGAAAAAGCACAATGAAAGCTGAAAACCTATTCACCAGTTCAGTCATTTTCTTTCAATGCCAGTGCTAGATGACGCACGGTCTGACTGCCTCAGTTTGTCGTTTGAATGATAAAATGCATATAAAATATTTTTTGATATTTTGCCACATAAGATCCCAAACAATGCCCATGAACAAAATAAAGATTTCAACCCACTGACAGCCATCAGGAACCACATCCAAGAGGGACGAAAATGTATGAACAGCAAATAAAGGACGTGAATAACGGAAGCGAATGATAGTGAACAAACTCTATGAAAAAGGTGAGCAAGCCACTCTTTTGAAGCTTTTACATTAATGCATGTTTTGTGTGTATCAGTGGAATTATGATAAGAACTCAGATGCATACATGAATATGAATCAGGAACATTTGATTCCTGTTGGCTTTATGGTATGTATTGTGAAAAGCGCTATACAAATAAATGTGAATTGAATTCAAGTATGAAGCTAACTGTAAGTCCTTCAGTGGGAGAAAAAGAACCCTTAAAGTAGCATTGATGGTTTAATAGCCGGTGGTGTTGATTGTTGAATATCCACATTCCATACCTCTGGAAATTACTGCTGGATAATGAAGAAAAGCAGAGACATTTGCTTGGAATAGAGAGTGTGAAAGACCGATGGTGAGGTAAAAAAAAAAAATCTATGTGCTATAAAATTCAGTGTGTGATTTTAAAGACAGGGAGCAATAACCCATGACATACTCATGCCTTTAGCCCAATGATCCTTGTGAATTGTGAATATATCAACTTCAACTAGTTCTAATTTAGTTTAATACAGTCACACAAATGTTCTACCTCAATAGAGTGCTGCAGGAATGTGTCCTTAAACCTGGAAACAAGTTAGCAGAACTTACGGTTCCATAATACCAAAGTCAATGGGTTTTGTGAATGGGTGTTTGATTAAACGTCTGAAAAAAGGTCTGTGGTGAACAAAAGCTCAAGATATTTTCATGTTTTATTCTACAGCAAAAATACACCAGTAATACCTTACGAGTTATACAGTCTTATTGTCATTATTGATATTATTATTTTTGTATGCTCTGCATTTATAGTTTCAGATTGAAGTCATTGAACAAAATGACAACCCGGAACAAAGTTATGTATAAGAACAGGGAGATGCACGAAACCTGGAGTGGACTATATGGTTACATTACAACATTACACTCAGGATTTTAAGTTTTTATGTGTCTTAAAAAAAAGTCACTTGCTAAAAAGTGGCGAAATGGGACTAGCAAGGTTGTCGGGGACATTAAACATCATAACGCAGAACAGATAAAACTACTGTACTTACTAGCCTCGTTGTGTTTATACTCGTACTCTTGCATACTTGCAAATTATTATAACTCATATCTTCCAATTTGTAAATTTAAAAAAAAAAAAGGATGAAAGGATTATTGGATGTCACACGACCATGGTTCATTTATGGCCTAACTTTAGATTTTTACTTCTGGCAAATGTATTTAGGCCTCAAAATTCATTAGTGTTCAGTTGTGAAGATTATTTTGATGAGCAAAATGTGTAGGAATAAACTTGTCAGCAGTGTTGAGTGTAATTAATTACTAAGTAATCTAAATACTGTCATTTAATTACTTTTCCCTTGCAAAAGTAAAGTAAGGGTTCACTCTCAATTTTTCCCTTTACACACTTTGGTCAGTTCAAGAATAATGTATGCAATTGTATATTTTGAAAAGTTTCATGTCTATCCTTGTATTGTTCAACTGGTCGAGGTTGATATGGGATTTATAAAGTAATTAGTAATAAGTAATGCAATACTTTTTAAGAGAGAGTAATTAGTACAGTAATCTAATTACACTGTTGAAGATGGTGCTAGTAATTAATCATTTTTTAATTTAATAATTTTAATTAATTGTAATAAAATGACATGACTGTTGTGTGATCCACTGATGTTACTGTAGGTTTGTAGACTAAGACTATCTCTAAATATGAAATAATATCTTGCAGTAGCATACAAATTCACCCCCTAATGCTATAGTTTATGAGAAATTCTGGAATTTAATAATGCAAAATAAAAATGGTGAATGAATATTAAATATGCACACTGTTAATACAAAATATTATACTTGAACATTTTAGGTAAGCAGTAGCCAACATGTTCTTCTTAGCACACTAATGCAATACTGTTTAATGCACTCGCATAACGTTGAGTTTCATGCTCATATCTTCTGCGATATATAAAATGGTGTGACAGATGCCCCTTTGTGATAAGTTTGCAATAGTGACATATTCCAGATTTCGATCTCGACTAATTTTCTTGGCATAAACTTGCTATACTGAAGCTCCAGAATTTGTGTGAAAAGAGGTGGACAGTTTACACGCTACGGACTGTCACGTTGTCACAGCAGTGACTATGAATCTATTCAAGCTCAAGTAGCACACGGGCGAATGAGTTTGTGCAGGTCACCCATGTATGTAGAGGGATTACACTGAATAAAAAGGTGGGGGTGCGCGGGGCTAATGATTATGATTACAGGATGTCAAATTGGAGTGTTTCTCCTGGTGAGGTGGAGGTGAAATTGAAAACCCCAGGATGACATTCACCAACAATTCAGACTGAGAAGCTGGAATGGATCAATACACCTCTAAACTGTCTCCTGCTGTTGATTATGGTGCGGGGACGTTTTTGCTGGTGGTTGGTAAGTGCTGCTTTTTCATTCTGCTATTGAAATATACAAGGGAGGTTTTACATTTTCAATATTAATGACAACCCTCTGAATTATACCTATGTTTAATGTATGAAGAAAATGGGAGATAAAAAGTTGCATAACCTTCTTTCAGGTTTTTTTTTTTTTTAAATAGTAATGATTGTCACAGGTGAAAAATATATTCTGAGGTATCCGAATAATATGCATTTAAATGAGACTTGAATGAGAGACTGAATCATTCAAACAAAAAAAAAATCCATTTTATTCTTGCATTTGTTTGATCTAAATACTTTTTTATCTGACATTAGAGTGTGTACATAAATTCTGTCCGGTATGGTGATTTTTAAATGCAAGGGACTGGCACACATATCATGTTTAATTTTTCTTTAGCCCAGAGTGTCACATGTCTGTCTGGTCCTGTGTAGCACATGTGGTGTGTTTGTCATGTTTTGGTATTATGTCACGTCTCTGGTCTCTTGTCACCCCGCCCATCTTGTTATCTGGTTGTTGTTTAATTGGCCCCACCTGTTTTCCCTCATCTCCTGCCTGATTCGTTACCCTTATAGTCTCCTTGTGTTTGCAGTCCTGTGCTGGATCGTTGTCTGATGTCTTCTGTTACCTGTCATGTACTTAGGGTTTGCCTTATGGTTCCCTGCTCTTTGTGTTCGTAAGTGTAGTTAGATTTTCCCCCTCGTGGGTTGTTTTTGTTTATTTGTTTCTGTTTATATTATTATTTAAATAAACACCATCCTTCTTCCTGCACTTAAGTCCTCGCTCCCATTTTCCTTACTGATCCTTGACACAGAGCCACATGATACCACTGTTATCACTAGACACCAGTAATTTCCTTGTTCATGATTTAGTCACAACATGCCCGCAAATTGCTGTCTACTATATGACCATCTGGCTTGATATACAGCAATCATAACACAAACTTTTTAAAGCTTTTAGTCTAAGATTGAACAAACATTGATCATTGATGAAAAATTTATTTCATACTCACTGTGCGCAATGTAAATCTTGTCAAAGCCAATTCTTAAGTCTTATATAAATTTACATTTATTATTAAATATATATTTAAATTACATTTACTTATTATTAAAGGCACAATATGTAATTTCCACCTCTAGAGGTCGCTACTATTAACTAACAAGAAACTCTGGTTAATGAATTAGTAAGTAATAGTGCTCAGTTGAATGAGGAAGTTCACTATTAGCTAATCAGTAACTACAATTTTTTTTCATACCTCCCAGAGGCCTACTAAGAACTAGGGCTGTCAAATAAAAATTAGAATTTCGAATATTCTTCGAATTTAAAAAAAAAAAAAAAATTGCATATTCGAAATTTTTGGTGTGTCAAGAGGCGTGCGAGACATGATGATGACACAACTGAAGCGGTTTGTTTATCCAGTACAGCGCGGTGTGGCTGCGTTGTTTTCTAATTCTAATGACAGCCTGGCTGTTAAAGAAATGAAAATCACAGCTGATCTCCAAAGCCGTTACCCTGATGAAAAGCAGGCCTTCGTGGCATGCTACTTAACACAGCAAGCTATTTAGACCCACGATTCCACCGTCTAAACCATTTGTCAGAGGAACACAAAGCAACGAGTACGGGCTAAGATATTGTCCGAGTTAACGACTAGAATGGAGGAGTCAAAAAGTGAGCGCACTGATGTTGTAAAACAACCGGACTCAAGAAAAAAGACGCTGTCTGCCATAGACAAACTGTTCGACGCCGTATACAGTCAAACCCAGAGCAGTGTAGAAGAATGCATCAGGGCTTTGGAGCATGAGATGGATATTTATGAACGAGAAGATATGCTACCTGAAAACCCTCTCGGTTGGTGGCAAAAATCATGCGGTATGTATACACACATTGCGCAGCTGGCAAACACATACTTGACCACATCGGTCAGAGCTTTTTTGCACATGGTCAGTGCACTTTTGTTACCTAATTTTCCTTACATGCTCATTAAGGAAACTATATTTTATTTAAGAACAATTGTTTGAAAAGTTAAAGCACTTTAAAAAGTGAATTTCATTTCAATAAAAGATGCGATACTTGATTTGGTTTATATTTGCTTATTGCGCTTGCTTGCGCCCTCTTGTGGGCATAGGAGACAATTCAGTACTTTTTCCCTCTAACATTACGTATTGCCTTTAGAATTCGAATTTTGCTAATATTTAAGAAAGAAATTTGAATTTAGCTTTTCAGCTATTTTGACAGCCCTACTAAGAACTACTATATACCAGTTCATAATTAGCATGAATAATGCATAATGTATAATTAATTCTAAAGTGAAGATCATGGTAACCCACTAGTTATTGACTCAAGTGTTACCAAATCCATCGGAAGGAATTACTATCTAAAACCTTACAAAAATGTACAAAACCTCAAAATCTTACAATGACTTCATTAATTACTAGGGAGTTATCATGCTTTTCACTTTAGAATACTGATCCAAATAATTAGCAGTTCCTTTACAAGGATGTAGCAACATGAGTCATTACTATCCAAAACCTGACAAAAACCTCAAAAGCTTACAATGACTTCAGTCATTATTAGAGCGGTATCATGTTTTTCACTTTAGAATACTGATCCAAATAATTAGTAATTCCTTCTGAAGGATTTGGTAATACTTGAGTCATTATTAGTGGATTACCATGACCTTAACTTTAGAATTAATCATACATTATGCATTATTCATATTAATTATGAACCTGTATATAGTAGTTTTTAGTAGTTCTCTGGGTGGTATGAAAAAATAGTAGTTATTGATTCGCTAATAGTAAACTATCACATTTGACTAAGCACTATTACTTACTAATTCCTTAACCAGAGTTTCTTGTTAGTTAATAGTAGTTACTAGAGTGTTAATAATGTGTTACTCATTTGTTCCTGTGTAGTTATTCATTAATAACGGAACAGTATTCTAAAGAGTTACCCTATTTATACTGTTACAAAAGCTTTCTATTTCAGATAAATGCTGTCCTTTTGAACTTTATATTCATCAAAGAATTATTATTGAAAATAAAAATAATTTGATTCCTTAGCATCAAATCAGCATATGAAAATTACGGTGGCCGAGAAGTGCAAAACAAATCACAATTCCGAAAACAAAATAACAAATTATAAACGCAATGGCAAGTCCAAAAAACAAATTAGCAAATCAGAAAACACAATGACAAATCTGAAAACAAAATAGCAAGTCAGAAAACACAACGACATGTCGGACAAAATGGAAAAGGTAGGTATATGTGGCGAATGGAATACTGACCACTGATTGGACGAGACATCTGTCAATCAAGACATGCAGAACGTACAGCGGCAGGAGAGAGTTGATTCGCGTGTGCATGTGTAAATATTAGAGATGTATCGTCTACAATAATAATTGTTTTTTTAATGATCTGCAAAGCTGCGAGCTAAAATTATTATGTCACTCACTTTGCAAAAAACAAACAAAAACACTATTAGAAAGCAGTTATAATGCATTCCAGGGGCCTCATTTATAAAATGTTGCGTAGAAACTATCCTACGTTTGATCTAAGATCCTTTCTCAAATGTGTGTACGTGTGATTCCGAAAAACGAACGTACGCACAAAAAAAAAAAAAAACGTGCACATTACTCTTATAAAGCAAGCAGTGTAAATGCATTGTGTAAATTCCATTTCCTTGCCAATGGAAACTTTTCTTGATTTAAAGTTGGCAGAGGCTATTCTAGATGTGCAAGACGCCATTTAGTGCAAATAGATTATCATATTGTAGGTCTATTACAGTTTTTTCCAATTGCTAACACACAATTTTGCAAACTAGGCTGGTTTTTATTAAAATACTTAACACAATTCACAAAACCACACACCCAAACTGCAAAATACCCCATATATCTTGCAAAATGAAGCACTGCAACCAAAACTACATATAGCATTATCAAAATCAAACTTTTGCACGAAATGGCACACACTTCATTCATATTACCAGATTTTTGTCTAACCAACTACACACTGTTGGGCATAATGAAAAGCACTCTCAACCTTAGTATGCTTTGCCATAATACTAAAATATGTAGTTCAAATTGTAGAAAATTCTTCAGATTGTTCACATGCACAGAAATATTTGCAGATACACACACATGCTGTTGAAACATTTATTTTTTTAATTTTCACCAAACAAGTCAGTGCAACATATGCACAGCAGATATATTTACATTGGACTGAACAAAAATATGCTCACAAAAAAAACCGTGAACTGAAAAAGAAAATTGCATTCTCCCTCTTCCTATTCCTCTCTCTTCTTCCATTGCTGTTGTAAAAAAAAGGTGCTCACCTGTGGTCTTTTCATAGTGCTTACATCCTGATTGAAATGTTAATCATTAACCAAAGAGATGTTTGGCCAGGTGGCACATGTATTGGCCAATTAGCTCATGTAGTGTAATTTTGAATGGCAGTGTTTTGAAATGGCGAACGTCACTTTATGTCAGATTGTTGTGTCTTATGCAGAGAACCGTGTTCAGTGCATTTAAAAAGTGCCATTTTGAATTGCAAAATGTGTGTAAAGCAGAAAATGTGTTTAGACTTTAGGAGACTTGAGAAGAGGTTTTGCTCTCGTGTGTCAGTTTAAATAATTGTGCTGTGCATGTCATTTTAGTGTGTTAGCAATTGGAAAAAACTGTAAGTAGGCTACCTGTTAGACACTTTATTTTTACTTAAAATAAAATGCCTCTCCAAGCTGATAAGCGATGGGTATAGGGAAAAGAAATGGATCGGGAAAAGGAGAGACTCGAACTCAGGTTGCTCGCGTTAAAAGCTAAATCTGTTGTTCTTACTCTACACGCCACTCTCTCACTTATCAGATCGGGTTTTATAATTTTGTCTGACTCAACCAGACAGTGGTAGGCATATTTAATATGAAACGTTTTTCTTTCTCCATAATTAATCGCACTAAAGTAGCCTGTAAAAAAGAGACGGCTCTAATATTTACACATGCACACGCGAATCAACTTTCTCCTGCCGACTCCTGCTGTACGTTCTGCATGTCTTGATTGACAGATGTCTCGTCCAATCAGCGGTCAGTATTCCATTCGCCACATATACCTACCTTTTCCATTTTGTCCGACATGTCGTTGTGTTTTCTGACTTGCTATTTTGTTTTTTGGACTTGCCATTGCGTTTATAATTTGTTATTTTGTTTTCGGAATTGTGATTTGTTTTGCACTTCTCGGCCACCGTAATTTTCATATGCTGATTTGATGCTAAGGAATCCAATTATTTTTATTTTCAATAATAATTCTTTGATGAATATAAAGTTCAAAAGAACAGCATTTATCTGAAATAGAAAGCTTTTGTAACAGTATAAATAGGGTAACTCTTTAGAATACTGTTCCGTTATTAATGAATAACTACACAGGAACAAATGAGTAACACATTATTAACACTCTAGTAACTACTATTAACTAACAAGAAACTCTGGTTAAGGAATTAGTAAGTAATAGTGCTTAGTCAAATGTGATAGTTTACTATTAGCGACATAGACATTTGTCTTTGTCTATTAAACCTTTGACAAGATTCATAACGCTGAGGCTGAGCCAGAGAGAGCAGTTGTCATGTATAGTTATAAAACCGTTTTGTCTTACAAATATTCATATTATCACAGAAGTACTGGGATAAAAGTTTTAAATTCGGATATAAACACTGATGTCTAAGTAAGCGATCAAAATAGAGTAAATCACCTTTTAAAAGTAACTTGACGCTTCAAATAAAGATTGTATAAATTATATTGTTACAAATGACTGTTAAAAAATGTATTTGTCATTGAATCATTCATTCAAGAGATTTGTTCAAAAACACTGATTCATCCAGTAATGAAACAAGTGAAGTCTTTATGAATGAGTCATTGAATCATTCACTCAAACCGATTTTTGATTTAAGCATTTTAACTAGATGGCAGCAATTAACATTTTTTTTAGAACCTCTAGTAAATTATATTATTTTGTTTAGTTTTCTGTTCAGTGATCTCTGTTTGAAACAAAAAAAGGTGATTCTCAGTTTATCCAGAATCGTGCAGCTCTACTACTTCATCATTGCAACTTTGGCCCCGCCCACTGGCGTGTTAGTGAGATCACGAGGAGAGAAGAGAGTCACAGGATCACTGGACTAAAAATAACATTACCTTCCAAAGGATCATAATGCTAGGAATGTGGTTATTTATTTCCAACAATGTGAATGTCTCAGTTACGTATTTGTATACGGTACATTTCACTGTGGATTCTTTGGTAAATCAGTCGCAATTTCGGCGCAGTTTGCAAACAGACTTTTACAATATGGACTCGACAGTAATGCGACAACCTGTAAGTAACTGTGCTAATTCTAATGCCTGATCTGTGGCCAGTGATTTCTGATGTAATGATTCATGTACAGTCAGATGTTCTTTGTCTATGTGTCAGTAAAAGTGACTAAACGGTCAACTTCACATTGTTTCTCTTAGTAAAATGAAAATAATCTGTTATTTAAACTGTGATTAAATTATATATAGAAAGCGATCAAATAACACTCCCTTTGCAATCGCTGGAGCTGTCAATCAAACAGAGTTTATCAGTGACTGAGTTCTGGACTCTCTCCAAAACTCCCCATTATAATCAACAAATCTCTTATTTACATTGTGCTTGCTCTGTTAGTTATGATGAAATAATTTGTTAGTGTGCAGAAGTCGAGCTGCAATGACGAGATCACTGCATTCATGCGCTCAACATGTCTGTTATCGGCTACACTGCAACCTTTCATGCCACAATCTAAATATAATGCCATAGATCTAAATAAAATGCAATAATCAACACTTTTCACGATTAGTTAACCTTGAGAGCTGTATAGTAAAAATGTGCTAAAAGTTTTCGAGAGAGTTCCACATGTAATAATTAGCTATTTCATATGCAAAGACGTTAGCCAATCACAGCAGTGGGCATTTACACTGAAGTCTCACGGCAGACACGCCCCTTCAAACAGAGCGTTCAAATCAGAGGGCTAAAATCTTTTATTTCTAAATTATGACCATTTTTGATGTAAAAATCATACTAACTTTATAAGTGCACCCCAGGAAACATTATAAAACAATGCAGTTCTTGACCTCTTTAAATCTAGATGGAGATTGTGTCATTGGTATATTATGTCATTCACCATTATTAGCAGCAATGTACAGAGAGAAATGTCAAAGTCAGAGAGCCATGGAAACCAAAGTCTATTTTTATAGATTCATTATGGACAAGTCACATAAATTCTCAGGCATTTAACTGCAGCAGCCAGCAGGTGTTAAAAGCCACTATGCAAGTGAGTTAATGAATCACTTGTATAATCAGAGATGAGTTCAGCAACCAGCACTACTGCATGCAAATTACAGTTGCAACATGCTCTAAAATTTCTCAATCTTTTTTTTTGACCCCCTTTCGCCTTCAGAACTGCCTTAATTCTACGTGGCATTGATTCAACAAGGTGCTGAAAGCATTCTTTAGAAATGTTGGCCCATATTGATAGGATAGCATCTTGCAGTTGATGGAGATTTGTGGGATGCACATCCAGGGCATGAAGCTCCCGTTCCACCACATCCCAAAGATGCTCTATTGGGTTGAGATCTGGTGACTGTGGGGGCCATTTTAGTACAGTGAACTCATTGTCATGTTCAAGAAACCAATTTGAAATGATTCGAGCTTTGTGACATGGTGCATTATCCTGCTGGAAGTAGCCATCAGAGGATGGGTACATGGTGGTCATAAAGGGATGGACATGGTCAGAAACAATGCCCAGGTAGGCCGTGGCATTTAAACGATGCCCAATTGGCACTAAGGGGCCTAAAGTGTGCCAAGAAAACATCCCCCACACCATTACACCACCACCACCAGCCTGCACAGTGGTAACAAGGCATGATGGATCCATGTTCTCATTCTGTTTACGCCAAATTCTGACTCTACCATCTGAATGTCTCAACAGAAATCGAGACTCATCATACCAGGCAACATTTTTCCAGTCTTCAACTGTCCAATTTTGGTGAGCTCGTGCAAATTGTAGCCTCTTTTTCCTATTTGTAGTGGAGATGAGTGGTACCCGGTGGAGTCTTCTGCTGTTGTAGCCCAGGTTGTGCATGTTGTGGCTTCACAAATGCTTTGCTGCATACCTCGGTTGTAACGAGTGGTTATTTCAGTCAAAGTTGCTCTTCTATCAGCTTGAATCAGTCGGCCCATTCTCCTCTGACCTCTAGCATCAACAAGGCATTTTCGCCCACAGGACTGCCGCATACTGGATGTTTTTCCCTTTTCACACCATTCTTTGTAAACTCTAGAAATGGTTGTGCGTGAAAATCCCAGTAACTGAGCAGATTGTGAAATACTCAGACCGGCCCGTCTGGCACCAACAACCATGCCACGCTCAAAATTGCTTAAATCACCTTTCTTTCCCATTCTGACATTCAGTTTGGAGTTCAGGAGATTGTCTTGACCAGGACCACACCCCTAAATGCATTGAAGCAACTGCCATGTGATTGGTTGATTAGATAATTGCATTAATGAGAAATTGAACAGGTGTTCCTAATAATCCTTTAGGTGAGTGTATATATATATATATATATAAGGGCTGTCAAACGATTAATCGCGATATATATATATAGAAGTTTGTTTACAAAATATGTGTGTACTGTGTATAACTATTATGTATATATAAATACACAGACATTAATGTATATATTTAAGAAATATTTGCATGTATATACTGTATATTTATATAATTTATATTATATATAAATATAAAAAACATTTCTTAAATATATACATGCGTGCGTATTTATATACACACAATAATTATACACAGTACACACACATATATTATGTAAACACAAACTTTTATTTTGGATGCATTTAATTGCGATTAATCAATTTGATCAGTCTGGCGAGTAAACTAAAACATTTACTAGCCAATGGCGATTATATTGCCAAGGTGTGCGTAGAGGGTTGTTCATACTATATAGAACATACTTTTTTAGCGGTCGTGAAGTAATTACTTATTTAAAATAAGTACCTACTCAAGAGAGTGTGTGATTTCGGCTGACGACAGCCTGTGACCAAGGGTATAAACCGGCAACTGTAGAACACGTCATCCACTTCTTTGTCTTCAGGGAGCCGTTTATGTGCAGCGTGTTTCTAAAGGCAAGTACAATGGAATCCAGCACAAGAAGTGTGTGCCCCCTTGTCAGAGGTACTGGACACCTGGGGACTCGCATTACTTGTGCGTGATGTGCCTGCGTGAGGACCATGCACGTTTGGTCCTCGAGGGGGCTGAATGTGCTCATTGTGAGAGTTTTCCAAACAAAAAGCTCTGTGCGCCTTTATCCCTTTTCTCGAGGGAAGAGGGACAAATGCCTGCGCCCTGTGGCTCGGGACCTGCTCGAGCTGAGGCTCAGCGGAAACTGCAGTCGTGGAGGTTGATTTTCTCAGTAGCAGTTCATAATAGCTTTCATTAAAAACATTAACTTACACTATTGCATTATATAATCTTTGACAGATTATTAGTTTATGTTAGGGATGCATGATATAGCAGTACCTTATCAATTATTGGCTGATATTAGTGTTTTTTTTTAATCATTAGATTAGATTTAGATTACCTTTGCTGTAGCCTATAATAATCTCATAATTAATATTCATTTTTAATACTGTAAATGACGCTTAAATCCACTTGTAGCATTTAAAACGTTTGTTTCTAGTGTTTTATTTTTAATATATTTAGTCAAAATAGTACAGAATTTTTAATATTGGACACTTTTGGACTTAAAATTATTATCATGCATCCTTATTGAAACAGCTAGAAAATGTCATGAATATTATAGATATCACTCTCATTGACCATGAAAAGATCTAGAACAAAATCAATTTCATTTTCAGTGACTTTTCTAAAATAAACTGTAAACTGTTTATAATTTGGTTTTTCCATTGTTACCACTTCATATTCTTTCAACCAAACAAGATTGTGGTACATTAAAAATGGGTATAAAATTAGAATAAGAATATTTTCACTCAGAAATGGCTAGTGTAAGGCCCGCCCAATCGTCCCAACGATGGTTTCCGATAAGCGGGTGAAGGTTTCTGCGCGTTCTGTCTTTTCAGCGTGGTAATTTAATTCCAATGTACTTTTATCTGACTCCATTTTATCATGACCTCGAATTTAGGTTAGAATTGTTTAGCCGATTGTTTATTTGGTCATTTGTATAATAGTTTAACTACACATTTGATTATTCTGTTTAACCCTTTGTTGAAATTATAACTCTTCATCCGGATCTCAATAACACTTCGAGCCTCACACCGGCCGGGTTTACAATCGCTTTATCACAAACTCATCAGTCTTAGTCATTAGACAGAGGCGATTGACTAATATCCTAGATGGCCGTACTCCATTTTGCTCATTCTAGAATATATTATTTAGTCCCCATAGATCTGAACATACTTAAGGCAAGACTATATCTAACCAGAGGCCATGACCATTACCATAGAACCAAGCGACCAACTTAACTTCCTCTAATGGTAACTTTGCATAATCTTGCTGTGGTTTCCCACGTATACGTAGTTAGAATAATATTACAATAATAAGGAGTTGAGGCTACCCTGTTTAGATTGGTCTAACAACACTTGCTCTAAACAGAAAACCCATTGGGTCTATTAGCATCTACAGTCCAAGTATACGTAACTAATGCCAATGTGTTAGTCAGAGCTCTAAAACATCAGTCTGGTGCGCCTCTCTACTTCACCTAAACTGTGTTCTAGTCCGTTACTAACCTGAGCGTAGATTTGCGGTGTTACTGACTTAAAGTAATCTACTAGAGTTAATAATTCCAGAGTAAATCAGAATAAATCAATGTAACAATTTATGATTAGTCAGGTAAATGTATCATGCCAATTATATAATCACTTCAAAGATAATCAATACATAACATCAAATGCTCTTAAGTAAAGAGTAAAAGATGCATTCCTGACATCTGAAAAATTACATAACGCTGAGTGTCTGAAAGACACCCAGCGTTACGGGCTGGACCTGAGTACAGGATTGCGCCCTGAACTTTCCTCCAACATCTCTTTAAATACTCAGACCAAGACAGAAACTTCTTTCAAATGTAAACATGAGTTCACAATGGGAATTTGCATTAATCAAGCCTCCAGACCTGTAGTTTACACCTTATTGAGGACAGGAGGTAATATGCATGAAAGACCGATTGGCAGAGGACACACCCACCACAGTAAGCAAAATATCTCTAAACTCTTAAAACCTTTATTACCTTTTGCTTTACTTCTGTGGGAATGAGACCTTTGTACCAGTCGCACTAAGACATTTCAAATGATACCAAGCATGTATAATACTGTATAGTATTTTGTTCACATTAACCCATATAGATTTTGGTTGAATTTCAGGTTCTCTCAACATGTGGAGAGGAGAGATGAGGGTAAGGGGAATGAAATGTAAATTAAGGCAATACTTGGGTGATCAACTGATTTCGTCTTGAATGGGGATGCTAATTTCACAAGAGAGAGTTCAGATGTTAATTTCCTTTTTTTCTCAGAGAATTGCCATCTCTTACAGTTCTTACAGTTTCTCCAGTCTTACACTAGTAAATGTCACAAATAATTGCAAAGAAACACATTGAATTAAATATGAACTTTTGAAGTAGAAAGACTGAAATAGTATTCTCTTGTAAAATAATGTACTCCAATAATCTGTTGTTTTATTTAACTTTGAAAAATATTTTTTACAGTGTACATTTAGGTTCAGATA
This sequence comes from Coreius guichenoti, assembly GCA_039654105.1. Classification (NCBI taxonomy): domain Eukaryota; kingdom Metazoa; phylum Chordata; class Actinopteri; order Cypriniformes; family Gobionidae; genus Coreius; species Coreius guichenoti. The sequence goes on from CM077185.1 coordinate 33,727,515, forward strand.
CTTAAACTGAACAAACTGAAGCATTTGAGTGGATAGGATGTAATATAAACAGCTTGCATAAGGCAGCATTTTTCAGCTTTTTTTTGATTGCAGAGCCTGAAAGCGCCGACCTGATGTGCTCAAGAGAATGTGACTGCGCTCCACTGAGCTGTACAAAAGGGAATCACAGAGATGATGAACATCTTTGTAATGCTCTCAGAGACAGCTCACTTCAACATGTTTACCGTTTACACCAGATCCATGCAAATCCCTAAGAATGCACCAAGAAATATCTGACAGTGATTTATGAATTTGCCCCATTTCTGTCAGACACACAGTTGCAGGAGTGCAACAAAACGTGCAGCACTTTAAAAGTAGCATTAAATCTAGTTATGTAAACAGTTTAACTGCTCAGTGCACTATTAAACACCATTTTAATGCTCTTCTGCCAAAAACGCAATTCCACGTCAGGCACTTTGTCTGATTAGAATGAGATTAAACAGGAAGCAATGCTGTTCTTTTGCTTAATTACTTTTTGGCACCTCAATGGAGACTGAGCGTCTGAAAAATCAGACTGCAGAAAAAAAGAACATGCTGTAATTATTTTTCTTGCTGCATTTTTTCACTGCTATCAATGCAAGAGCATTGAAATGACATATTCATGTCAGAGTGCATCTGTTAGGCTTTTCTGAGAATCTGTTTAATCCTGTCATAAGGTTCATGTCTCTGCCTGTATCTATTTATGAACCTGACATGAACAGATGTTGACACAGGTAAATGTCAGTTATGTGACATTAATAGGGGTGTAACGATATTCAAACCGAACCGAAAAACCGCGATACACCACCCACGGTGCGAACCGCGATACTCTCATGTCGAACCGAACGCGCCCCGCCCCCTGCTGCCCCGGCCCAGCTCTTACTTTATGCCACAAAATTATTTTTTTCTTCCTTGACATTTGATTAAATAGTAATTGGTACACTTTTAACAACTAACAAGAGCTGTATTTTTATTAAATATTATTATAATAATATTATTTACTAAATATACACTAACTTTTGTCTTCCAAGTGCATGTCACGTGACTTGGGTGATCGCTCAAGTTGCATGGTGGAAGGACAAAGAGAGCCAGTTTCCCCATTTAGTCAGGCTGGCTAAATGCTACCTTGAAGTCCCAGCAACAGTCATTTTCGTAGAATGTTTCGTAGAAAATCTCTCTCACCTCAGAAAACCGATTTCCTGTCCTGTCAGCCGTTCAATTGCACGCGCAAATGCGCCGGCGCGCGCTGTATATCACTTCGTAAAGCACAAAAGAAACTGAGCAACGTTACGTTGTCAATTCGTAAGTCATGAAATAAAAGTGAAGTACCAATAAATCACGTAACTGGTTCGAAGAGTGTTAGCTGGGAAGGCATGCAGGTATGATGTTCGTTCTATTCATCAGGAGCAGTTTATATGATTCATTAACAGTTCATGATGTATTGTGTATTCGCCATGGTAACTGTTGTTTCCATAACCCCAAAATGCCACTTTGTTTTCACTTTATGTTATTACATTACATTATTTTAAATTAATGTGGTGGCTACTTTATTGCTTTAACAAAAACTGCTATTTAATAGCTTTAACTTATAGGCCTATTTATTCATCAGTATTAGTCATATTCATACAATTTATGTGTTTGTTAAGTAGGCTAAAGTGGGACATTACTTGTGTGTGTGTCATCAATTTTTATGAAATAAATTAGCTTTTTTTTTTACATTATGGTAAATGGTAAAATGAGTAGATTATTTCTGACTAGTCTACAGTGGAGGCATTTATTTCATTTTAGTTTACTCAGGTATGCTAACTGCTCTAAAGAAAACGTGAAGCCAATGTATAAAGATAAAGTTAATAAGTTAAATTGTTGTTATTATTATTATTAAGTTAAAAGTGAATCTAGTGTTATTATTGCTGGTGCCCTGCCATGAACCCTGCCTCCACAGCAAACAGAACCGAACCGAACCGTGGCTCCAAAACCGTGATATGAACCGAACCGTGGCATTGGTGTATCGTTACACCCCTAGACATTAAGTATGCTAATGTGAAAAGACCTGCTTCCAATAAACTATAGATAAAGCACAATCTCTAAAGCCTGCCTTTGTCTCACATCAGCCATGAGTTTATGATAAGTCATATTTTAATTAGAAATTTGCCTGAATAGGGTAATAATATTGGGAAAGCTATTAATTGCCAGTGTAACTAGCTAGGCTAATCGAATTGAGGATGCTAACCTATAAATACAGTTAGCAGAATATCGACTTATTTTCGCACGGTTCCTTGCAAAATACTACAGTGTTTTGACCTCAAAACACTTAGTTTTACCATAGCGCAACTTTTTTTTTGCACCATGACTGGAGCTGCTGGGAACCAAATAATATTACATTGAATATTACATACTTTAGATCTGCAAGAGATGCCATCTCTCAAAAGACAACTTTTCTTAAGACCATTTCCAAGAACACTGTTGACCACACAAGAGAATCAGTCAGATTTCTGCCCTGCTTTCTGACTGCCGTTGGCTAGATTGACATGCTGTTCAACCTTGCGAAATTGATCTTTGGGTGGATTTTCATCCCATCATAGATGATGTGGAACATATCTTTTCAGTTGAAGAGTCACCATGACTGCTTAGTGACATTTAGGCTGTTCTGCCAATAGCTTTACAACCTATTTGCGAATTACAAATAATTCAAGAGTCTGACCCTATAGTTAAGGGTTGAACCCCAACAAAGAAAGTCAAAATAAAAGGTCAAATAAAATCTTTTATGTTTTCAAAAAATGAATTCTGTATTCAAAAGTAGGCCTACAGCACATACACGTTTTAACAGCATCATCAAACAACGTTCTGCAACTACAAAAGTTACTAGATAAAAACTGCAAAAAAGTAGACAAGACACGTGGCTAAAAAGTACATCGACAAGACATTTGTACGCTCATTGTAAGAGGTTTTAATAAGGTGATTAAAAGTATTCCTGTCAGTTTATAAACTTTAATTAATGTGCATTTAAGATATGGCTGTTTAAACAATTATATTCCTTGCAATCAATGGTGTTCATGTATTGGATAAAAAAATTGCAACAACTTCATTCTTTATTAGAAATGCTCTTTCAAAGAAACCTCCATAAAGCATGATCTAATCGGAGTGTCTGTTATCCAAACTCTGATCTGAATAACTTATGGACTTTTCCTCACAAACTTTTTATCCCTAGTAAAATTGGTTCATAGATATTACCCTTGTAATTTATTTTTGAGCATTTTTTCTGAGAACGTATCTTCTTTATGTTCCTATTGTAATACTGAAGAAGAATCAATTCTACATCTGTATTATCAGTGCACCAAGTCTTTTTGGTCAGAAGTTACCATGTTAGTATTCTCCTGCTGCAACAAATTTGTACAAATGTAATTTTTTTTGTCCGATTTTCATTCTAAGGATGTTAATCTTGGTTATACTGTATTATTGCTTGGTCTTCTAGATAAATTTAATCTTCACAAAGCCAGAATCATTCACTGTGTAATCCCAATTTTAGAATGTTCTCCTCTGATATAAAGTCCCTTTTTACTTCCTTTAAGAAAATGTACATATAACATCTTTGAGTCTGTTGTAAGGAACCTTTAATTTTTCATATTAACAAAATGTTATATTGTGTTGTTTTGTGTAATTCTTATAACCTTTTGTGATGATGTACGTATGCCTCCTTCTATTTTTCTTACTGTTAATATCTGTAACCTTTCAAAAAAAATAAAGAAATAAAGCAACCTTACCTTATGATGCTCTTGATGGAATGTAAACAAACATCCAAAAATGATCCAAAACGCAGGTAGGGCCTAACGTTAATCCAGTGAAACGCGAACTGTCGAGTATATTAAGTCTAATTACCATAACTGTATTCACATTGTCAAACCTTGAGTAGTTGGCTTCAAAACCATGAAATGAACCAATTAAACTAAAATATTATGATAATTAGCATAACGTACTCTTTGGGTTTATTTACTTCCACAACTTCTGTAGGGATCTATAGGGATCGCGTGCGTTCGCGTTCCCCTCAAGTAACAAACTAAATAAATGCGAGTAACTATACTTTTATGTATATATATTTTACATACATCATTTTGAACCATTTTTGGGAGATTATTTTATGTTGTGCTGTCCTGTTCTGGCCTGCAAAGTGCACGTGCCTCCTTAACGTATGTCGTATGTGCGCGCGCGTGCTGAATAATATGGCATTCTTAAGTAGATAGATTTTCTTTTTTGTTTACTGCTAAAATTTTAATCATAATATTTAATAATGTTAATTTGTTCCATTTAAAGTTAATTCAAGTAATTTATAATTCGATTATTTTGTTACTTCTAAATTCTTTGGCATTGGTGGTGGATGAATGTAATGTTATACTATCATACAAGTCAAGATATAAATCCAGGCAGAATCATAAACAAAGACTTTAGAAATATCAAGACCGTGGACTCATATTACTATAAATGGGAGAAAGTGCAACCCTGAAAAATGTTTTAACACTAGGCTATTTTAGCAAGTAACAACATTTATGGGACAGTTTATGTCAGATCTTTGTTGCTGATTTGAAATATGTTATGTAAATGTGAGTGTAGCAAGCATTTTTTAATATTTCAGGATTTCCCACTTCAATAGGATTTGGTCTTGCCCTGAGGTGTTTCAAATATGGCAGCCGAGTGAACAGACTTTCCTTAAAAGGGATTTTGTCATAAATCAAACACAATCTTGCTAGTTAGTTGATTGATACGTGACATGTAATCATCTGGAATTTGATTTTTACTTTGTTTACAACTTGTTTTTCTCCAGCCATCCTCTCCGTCCTGGGCAACGCAGCCATCCTGGTGGCAGCCGCTTGGCGTCACAGTGTTCTCAAAGCTCCTGAGCTCCTCACGGTCAATCTGGCCGTGACTGACATTGGTATGGCTCTCAGCATGTACCCACTCTCAATCGCCTCTGCCTTCAACCACGTCTGGATTGGAGGTGACACTTCCTGCCTGTACTATGGCCTGATGGGAATGATCTTCAGTGTGGCCAGCATCATGACTTTGGCCGCCATGGGGTTAGTGAGATATCTGGTGACAGGAAACCCTCCGAAAGCAGGTACTGCGCTGATCGCATTAGGTCCCAAAGTGAGATTCAAACAGCATCTTGGAAAATTTAGAAACATTGATTGCATTGATTGATTGCATCCAAACACAAAAGGTCAATGTGTGTTTAATGAACTTTTGTTTAGTTTTTTACATCCTGTGCAATAACAGTGGAAATGTTCAATAGCTTTTAGCAGCCAATATTTTAAGATTTGCGTCTATACCACACTTAACTAAACCTACAAATATTCACTGTAAAAAGTGTGACAACTAGCCCCAGTCTCGCCTATAAAATGGATGGTTTTACATAGCAGATTTTGAAAAACCATATGTACTAAACAGCAAATTACATACAATGTAATCACAATAAATAGATGAAACATCACTGTGTTTCTATTGTTTGATCATGAAAGCAGAATTATAAAAAAAAAAAAAAAAGGGCAGGAAGCCACAAACAATATATTGTCACCACAAATGAACAGGAAGTCACAGAATATAAAGGGTTCCATTATGTGCTATGCAATTTTGTTAAATTAAAGATTTCAATGGTTGATGAAAAAATAAATATAGGCAAAGATTTAGAAAATGCTGCAACAAGAAACAATATTTTCTTCTACATTCGAGTGATAAAGATTATTGAAAATATGTAGGGTGGGGACTGGGGACTTTCCATTGGTTGTTGATTGTATGGATGCAGATCTGAATGTGAGCTTGCAATCAATATTAAGACTAATGATTGACGTCTGCTGTTGAGTTAATGACGTTTGTGCGTTTAGAAAACAGATACACTGTAAAAAAAATTCTGTACAAAAATGGAAAATGTCATTTTCCTTAATTACCTTAATTAGGGCCATTATCCATTAACAGACATTTCCTTTAACCCTAAAACACAGTGCAGTCCGTAATTACATTTAATTCTGTCATTTTCAAGCATTCGTGGACAATACAGTACAATGTAAAAAAAAATTAATCCGTAAAATAACAGAAAACTGTATTGTTCTGAATACACCCTCAGACAATTGTATGACCCATTTTTATATAAAACTATATGATTCATCATCCAAAATGAGCTTTAATAATGTTCTGTATGTACTATGTAAATATATGTACTTTTTAATAGGGTCATTCATTTGTAACATAAACGTGAAACACAAGCACAGCAATTATCCTTGAAATCTTGAATGATGCATGAAAAGATCTTTGTGGAATATAGACAGGCATAATGATGGTTCACTTTTCCAATTAGACAGTTTCTGTTTTCTCTTTTTTTTCTTTTCCTTTTCAAATTTACCAAATGCTAATTACCTTAAAAACTCCTCTGCATTTACAAAGAAACTCTAAATGAGGAAAAATGTGTTATTGGCAATAGGATTTGTTACCTGAGAAGTCTTGAGTTTTCTTCATAGGCATGGCTAGACTCTATTTCTAGAATTCTCCACATTAAAAACTCTGAATCCTCTCAATTATATTTTCTTTAGTGAAGAACAGCATCAAACTATTTTTTGTCTATCTGTTCCAGGAAGCAAGTTTCGAAGAAAAACTATAAGTATATTGATTGGTGTCATCTGGCTTTATTCACTGCTGTGGGCAGTGTTTCCTCTTCTGGGATGGGGAGGATACGGGCCGGAACCCTATGGTTTGGCCTGCTCTGTGGACTGGGCCGAGTACCAGCACTCCTTAAACGGCTCTTCGTTCATTATGTCTTTGGCCATCCTGTGCACCCTGATCCCATGTGGAGTCATCCTGTTCTCCTACGCTGGTATCGCCTGGAAGCTCCACAAGGCTTATCAGTCCATCCAGAGCAATGATAGCCTGCCCAACTCAGGGGCCGTTGAGAGAAAAGTCACCCTGGTAAGGGCCATCCAATATTGCACACAAAAATATTTTGAGTTTTCTCAAACCAGGCAGGCTTCAGTGGAACAGCTTCTCGAAACAAGAAAAAATGTGGGCGGGACTTGATTTTGTCTATTGGTAATTGATTGTGGTCAAACACTTTATATATAGGAAGACGGTGCACTCTGATTACTTATGAATGGGAGAAAGTGCAACGCCCAATATGACGAATAAGACCCGCCTTCTAAATGAAGGAGCCAATCGCTGATTAGTAAAGTCATCATGTCACTGCAGCTGCCTTTAGAAGCTCCGGTTGCTATAGAAGCAGGCAGTGTTCTGAGATGTGCGTTTAGGATTGTGCATGCGCATTAGCTTCGTCCAGGCTGGAAAATGCAGTTTTTTATCATGATTTGAGCATTTAGAAACAAAATGTATAAGACATTTGATGTCAGATTTCATTGGTGATTTCAAATATGAAATTTAAAGGGTACATATCACACAGTTTCTGCCAATCTCATGTTAATCTTGAGTACCTATAGAGTAGTATTGCATCCTTCATATCTCCGAAGAGTCTTTAGTTTTATCATATTTATAAAAGACAGATACACTGTACTGATTCTTACCGAAAACAGCCGAACTCGTGGAGGCCTGCAGTGGGTGGAGCTAAAGAGTCACGAGCGCACACACATACATACACACACACACACATACAATACATCATGTGTACTTTCGATTCACTATACTTTCGTGTTGTTGACATTATATGCACTTACGCGCCGATTGCCAACAAAACACAGACATTTGATGCAGTTTCACTCACCGCCTGTGGTTTCGACTCATGACCGGGAACAAACAAACACACTTGCAGAAATCCGTTGCTGCTCCGGAAAAACAAACTGCATCCACTGTTTCCTTAACGCTGGGTTATTTATCATATGAGTGACAGGTTGGCATCACAACACGTCATCAGAGAAGAGATGTCGCTGCAAGAGGGAGGGGCGATATTTTGATTAAAGATTTGGATTATGTGTATTATTACTAGTTTTGCTCACATTAAGGCGTGGATACATTTACTGTTGTTCGACAAAATTCCTCAGGTGAAATCTAGCAAACTCAATAGGAATCCATGCAATCGGGAATTTCGCGCAAGAGCAGACGTTTAAGCTGGTTTAAGCTGACCAACAGAAAGTGACTAATGTGTAAGATGTTTCATACATTGCTCTCAACAATAGACAATTATTATATTTTGGCCAAATTTTTTTTTAGAGAAATTTTACTAATGTGACGGCACCTTTAATCACAGCTAATTAATAATTGATTCCTGAAGTTTTAAGCACAAATGTTGTTTTGAATGCATTCTTACTTTTCAAAGTGTTTAACAACATGCAGGGTCACAGTATGTGCAAACCCCGGAGCGTTCACACATCTGCTGGAAGCTTAACAGAAATCAAAAAGACATGTTTTCAAAGTAAATGGCTCTTTTTTTAAAACCCTACCTGTACTTTTAGTGTAGGCCTATATTGCCACTTTTCATGAGTTTTAAGCACAAATGTTGTTTTGAATGCATTCTTACTTTTCAAATTTCCTGCATTCAAAACAACATTTGTGCTTAAAACTCATGAAAAGTGGCAATATAGGCAAAAGTGGCAAAAAACATGTCTTTTTGATTTCTGTTAAGCTTCCAGCAGATGTGTGAACGCTCCGGGGTTTGCACATACTGTGACCCTGCATGTTGTTAAACACTTCAAGGACAAGTTTGAAGAATTTCAACCTGCTTTGTATTGTTACAGTGTTGGTAGTATATATAAATGAACAATGTATACTCTTTCTCCATTGTAACAACACAAAGAACCGGCAATCTTGTCCTTTAAGTGTTTAACAAGATGCAGGGTCACAGTATGTGCAAACCCTGGAGCATTCACACATCTGCTGGAAGTGTAGTTTTCCCCACAGTGACAGACCCCGATTCACACCCCGGCTCCATCTTCTGCCACTGCAAAATTGTTTTTTTTTGCTCAGCTGGTGTCAAATCTAAAATCTTGAACCTAAGAGGAATATTTTGCCGTTTGCTTCCCAAATTATAGAAGTGGCTAAAGGTCAAGCTCCAATCTCACCTTAAAGGTCACTAATGGAAGTAAACCGATTCCAAGAAATAGCCCCATGTGTGCTTGTCATTTTCCAGGAACTTGCATTTAAAGCTTAAAAGTGTTTTGTAAGTGTATTGTTAGGGCTGTCCCTCCTGGAGGTAAGGGCAAAATGGTAATCGAGTATTTCTGAAAACTTTTCCCTGAACCTGCCAGCTATGATATTTAAGCACAGTGTTGTTCATAAACCTTAAATTATTAAATGGTGCATGTGGAACCATCATGAATTAATGCATCAGTGCCCTTTCCTCTAGAAAACAACAGCGGTAGCCTGCCCAACATGAATCATTTTTAACTGATGTCAGTTAAAGTTTCCCTCCTGTGTTTCAGATGGGTATCCTGATCAGCACTGGATTTATTGTGTCCTGGACGCCTTATGTGTTCATCAGTCTCTGGACCATGTTTCACTCCGAGGGCAAAGACAGCGTGGCGCCCATTGTCAGCTTGCTACCCTGCCTCTTCGCAAAATGCTCAACGGTGTACAACCCTTTTGTCTACTACGTTTTCTGCAAATCTTTCCGCAGAGAGCTACGACAGATCCGGATGTGTTGTTACCAAGGCTGCTGGGATGCTGTGAGCAAAATGACAGGAAGAGAACGCTCAGAGGAAAATAGCGGGGCACAAAGACAGGAGAAGAGTGAAAGCACAATGGTAGAGGTCAGCCCTAAAATATATTGAGAGGTGACAGGTGAGGAGATGAGCTCCAATGAATAAATAAAAGGAAAAAAGGTTGCCGGATGGTTTGCAGCCTAGAAACACTTGGTCTTGGTGTGCTAATGCATCTTCAAGAGTATCAGGTCTGTGTCTACAGAACAGAGTAGAGCATTGCATGAATCAAATTTTATTTTAAACTATTGGAAATATTTCATATAGTTTGATTCCTGTATACAAGCCACTAAAACAAGCAGATATTCTCTGTCCCAAAGGCTGAGATCCAGTATGGAATCAACACACTTTCTTCTGTTCTCTGTTCACTGACAATCCCATGTTTATCTGTTTGAGCAATGTCTCATTCTTTTATCCTTTTATCTAATCTTTTGTTGCTGTCAAACCTTTTTGCTTTCGTCAGATTATTGTGAGATAAAAGCTATTGAAATCCTTTATGATAAATGCTTTACAAGAAGATGAAGATTTTTTTGCACAACTATGTTCCAATGATTTTATGTCTCTGAATGTTCCTTTCAGTTTTCCACTGAACCTGTTTCATTAAAACCATTTTCCCACTCACTGTTTCTTTGTATTTCCCCCCTGTGTTCTTCCCTAATGGTTGTGAATCTTTATTTATTAGTATCACATTAATGCATCCAAAGCTGCAATTACCAGTGAAAGGGGCTGATCATCGGGTGACAATAAAGAAGGATCCTATTGATGGCTGTTTGCATGACTCCTTCAATACAAACACCCCATTGAGACTTGATTAAAAAAGTCACGCTCACCATGTCAAGCTATAAGGCACAGATGCTACTTTACTGTTGGATAGAATTATTTGAAAACTATTCACAGGAATCGTATTACCAATCAGAGTCGTCCTTTTAAAGCTGCATTAGGTGATTTCTAAAGCTGTGGTCACATTTTTCAACTTATTAAAAAATTTCGTCTTGTATTTGTGGTACTTTGCAAATGCCTTTTATGCACAGATTTTATTGTTTTAGCCCTGCCCCAGACTTTCAATCTTAAATTCACAATCACAAATATTATATGTAATATTTAATATAATATATAACTTGAGAGTATGATAAAAAATCTTTTTGGTTCTTCCCCGACCATGGCTTTTCATGACGCTTCACTCTGGAGCAACTCTGTGGGATTTCTGATTTGTCGGCAGGAGTGTCTTAATGAATCAGGAAGCAGATCAAAGTGAAGAGGGCTGACCAGGACACATAGGACACATGAATTTCTTGAATTTCGCCATGGGATTGCGTGTATTGCATATAATTTTACTCATTCCCGCAGATTTTGTGCTCACACCCAAAGTGTGTGCACATAAAGCCACCTCTCAGTGCTAAAGTGAGTTCTTTTTCAAAGCTTATTGCGATTAAACAGTCAAATACACACAAAATAATGTCAAAATGCTGGTATTCACGTAAATAGTCAGTTATGTTTTAAGTGAATGTAAAAAGTTGAGAAAGAAAACGTTTGTGTAACAGTATAATGGATCTGTGCGTCAGGTCTTAAAGTGACAGCAGCCTAATATACCTGCTGCCAAATTATGAGATAATATTAAAACATATCTATATGGGAGTTTTTTCCCATGGTATCGATGTCAAAATGGTGGCTAGTGAAAATGCTTAGTGGCTACACTCATACTCAGCAAAGACGTGCAAACAAGGGTATAACAGCAACACAGAGAGTCATGAGCTGTCAGTGCTGCCCACCAGATTTCTATAATTCTCACCATCACTACATGAATCATATACGAACATATGCTACATGACAGATTTTGAAAACAAGTATTTTGTGTCAGTTGATGAACAACAGCCATGAAGATACTATTCATTGATTTTGTTAATGATGAAACATGCTTTTGGGACCAAACTACATTCCCATCATTCTCTGGAGCAGCACAAATGCACAACTAAACATTGATTATCCATCCAACGTTTTGCTAACATTCCCATTAAGTTTTTAAAAAAAAAAATTCTGATTGTTCAAAATGTTTTTTTTTTTTAAAAAAAAAAAAGTTTTTTCTTAGTTATACAAATGTTAAAGGGGGCATAACACACACAGTTTCTGCCAATCTCATGTTAATCTTGAGTACCTATAGAGTAGTATTGCATCCTTCATATCTCCAAAGAGTCTTTAGTTTTATCATATTTATAAAAGACAGATACGCTGTACCGATTCTCTACCGAACTCGTGGAGGAGTGCAGTAGGCTGAGAAATGCAGTAGGATGAGCTAAAGAGAACACACACACACACACACACACACACAATACATTCATGGCATTATCCCTGGATAATTTTCAATTCACTATACGTTCGTGTTGTTTACATTATATGCACTTACACGCTGATGGCCAACAAAACTGCGGTTTCGACTCGTGACTGGGAACAAACAAACACACTTGCTGATTTTGCTCATGTGTGCATGCGCTCATCCGGGAGAAGTGCCCAGTTCATACAGGGCCATACTCGAAAAAAACTTTCAGAAACTTGTTCGAATCCTGAAGGAGTGTATTTGGCATACGTGTAACTTACTTTTTGAAATTTTGGCCATGTTTAGCATGAGAATCCAACTCTTCTATAGTGTAAATAAGTCAGAATGCATGAAATAGCATTCTGCTATTCCCCCATGAATGTTATAAATAATGCTGTTGTGCTAACATTTTCAGAACATTATTAAAGACCAGATAACTTTGAATGAACATTCTATTAATGTTTCTGGAATAACGTTTGTTCATAATTTTGAGAAAAATTTGCTAGAATGTTTTGAGAATTTTCCCTGTTAGCTGGGATTGCTCCGTTTTTTTAATGGCATATTGAATGTCCAAACCTATTTTCAATTATTTTTATCTTTTCTTAAGACTCATAATTAGTTTAGTGTTTCATGTCTTTATCAAAGAAACGAACAGCCCACACATAAAAATATTGCATACAAACATAACACCAGATGAAAGGTGCTAAATCCTGCTAATTAGAACTGTTTGAACTAAGTTACAAATGAATTCAGAGATAAGAGTTATGAATAATTCAAAGGTATTGACAACTCTAAGTGAGCAATACAAACGTGTTATTAGAAATGCAAAAAAACAAAATTACATGCAAAGGAGGATTTTTAAGTGCAATTTGAGGTGGTAGTGACTGCATATATGAAGACACAGAAAGGTTTAAACATGCTGGGCTGCGTTTCCCAAAAGCATCGTAAGCCTAAGTTGATCCTAGAACAATTGCCACGATCGACTTAGGCTTACAATGCTTTTGGGAAACGCAGCCCTGAGCTTGTCAAGAGATCCCAGAACACTTTGAACAGGAAGAGAAATGAGAAATGTAATTCATTATTCAGTTGACAACTAAAGTTACAAAATAATATGTGACTTGATGTGCTACCTTTTTAATTGACATTCAGCATTACCATTCTTTCTTTTCTTTTTTTTAATTCATAGAAAGCTGCTCATATATGCAAATTAAAGTTGCAATTAAATTTTATTTCAGATTTGCAGTACACACAAATGGGTTTAAAAAAGCCAATCAGATATCTGAGACTCAATTCTTTGCAGTGCGACACGTTCACAGCCAAACTAACCCGAGCAGACTGATTTCCACATAAAGATGGTCATTGAGACATGGATCTGATGGTGGTTGAGTTCTACTGTCTGCATCAGTCAGGGGTCACTGGAACCCTGTGGCTAAACTCTGTCTCGTGCCATCAGAAACATGATGTCTATACTACCTGGAGAAAGCTATTTGTTAGCATCCATTACATTTGCGCAGATGTTTTTATCCAAAGCAACGTGCAGTGCATTGAAGGTACATTTGATCAGTTCATGCATTCCATGAAAAAATTAATCAGTCCTGATTTTCGCCATGCTAAACATCCTAAATAGTATGTATGTCCTAAATCAAAGTATGTTAAAAACAATGAGTCAAAGGTGCCAGGATGTTATTCTGTTAACATCTGATGTTATTCTGATGTGCATGAACACACTCCAGAAAAAACTTATTTTCCATGCAAATAAGCATGAGTATGTGAATTGGGACACAGCACAGTTCCTTCATTAACCACAGTACACTCACAGTTCTCTGCTGCAATACAACCAAGCTGAAGAAATCAACAATGGATTGCAGATGAAAATACTGCTTTAATTGTAAATTGTGCCCAAACAAATTCCTCAGAGCATTGTGCTTTTAGTTTTGTTGCATAATTTCATTAATTTCTGCTCTGCTCTGCTCTGCTCTGCTCAAAAAAAAAACCTTATGATGTGCTCAATCTCACAGCTGGACAATTCTTGATGGATTTAAGTTTTCATTTTCATTCTGAGACATCCAAAAGTGCAGAACATAATTGTCTTTGTTTTGTTAATGCAGTATAGTAAATTATTCATATTTTACTTGGGGATGAAGTCCCTGTTTGTTTCATTAAATTTAATTTAGGTTGAGAATCCAACTCTTGACAAAAATGTACAACTAAAGCTTTTTGATTTGATTTGATTTCCTCTATATGTGTAAGAAGAATCCACTACTTGTTTCTTTCATACAGTGTTTTTTCATGTTTCTGCAATCAAGTGTGTTTTGTAAGAAATTAATGATTGCAATTTACAGCTATTAGTGACGAGAATGCTCATTGTTGTATGAGAGATGACCTTGATTCTCTAAAACAAATGGATTTTCCTGCATATACACTATATTGCCAAAAGTTTTGGGACGCCTGCCTTTACACGCACCGGAACTTAAATGACATCCCATTCTTAATTCGTAGGGTTTAATATGGAGTTGGCCCACCCTTTGCAGCTATAACAGCTTCAACTCTTCTGGGAAGGCTTTCCACAAGATTTATGAGTGTGTTTATGGGACTTTTTGACCATTCTTCTAGAAGCGCATTTGTGAGGCAGGCACTGATGTTGGACGAGAAGGCCTGGCTCGCAATCTCTGCTCTAATTCATCCCAAAGGTGTTCTATCGGGTTGAGGTCAGGACTCTGTGCAGGCCAGTCAAGTTCCTCCACACCAAACTCGCTCATCCATGTCTTTATGGACCTTGCTTTGTGCACTGGTGCGCAGTCATGTTGGAACAGGAAGGGGCCATCCCCAAACTGTTCCCACAAAGTTGGGAGCATGAGATTGTCCAAAATGTCTTGGTATGCTGAAGCATTAAGAGTTCCTTTCACTGGAACTAAGGGGCCAAGCCCAAACCCTGAAAAACAACCCCACACCATAATCCCCCCTCCACCAAACTTTACACTTGGCACAATGCAGTCAGGCAAGTACCGTTCTCCTGGCAACCGCCAAACCCAGACTCGTCCATCTGATTGAGAAGCGTGATTCGTCACTACAGAGAACACGTCTGACCACGCTGACCCCGCTCTGTGATTTTATCGCTCTGTGATTTTGTTTGTTATAATACCACTAACAGTTGACTGTAGAATATTTAGTAGTGAGGAAATTAATGGACTTATTGCACAGGTGGCAACCTATCACGGTACCACGCTTGAGTTCACTGAGCTCCTGAGAGCGACCCATTCTTTCACAAATGTTTGTAGAAGCAGTCTGCATGCCTAGGTGCTTGATTTTATACACCTGTGGCCATGGAAGTGATTGGAACACCTGAATTCAATGATTTGGAGGGGTGTCCCAATACTTTTGGCAATATAGTGTATATAAAAATGAAATGTAATTTACTAGAGGTTTTGACAAATGTTAATTGCTGCAGTCTATTTAAAATGTTTAATGAATCTGAATAAATTTATTTTAAAATGGTTTGAATGAATGATTTAATGACTTCATTGTTTCATTACTGGACGAATCTTTTGAACCAATCTCTTGAATGAATGATTCAATGCCAAATACATTTTTTAAACGGTCACTTGTCACCACCTACTGGTGTAACGATGTAAATGACACAATCATTATTTGAAGAGTCATTTTACTTTCAAAAGGTGATTCACTTTTAATCGCTAACGTAGACATCAGTGTTTATATCCGAACTATACACTTTTATCTCAGTTCTTCTATGATAATATGAATATTTGTAACACATAATGATACAGCGTGGTTGAAAAGACTGTCTTTGAAGCTGTTTCATATCCATATATGAGTCATGACTTCTTCAGTCTGTCTATTGATTGTAAACAGTCATTGGGCCCGTCAGACTGATTTTTTTTTTGCGGTAATGTGACCAAAAATATTTAAGACCCATGGAATCTGAATTTAAGACAATTTAATGCTTTTTGAGGCCTTTTATTGGGAAAACTTTATTTAAGACATTTTAAGACCTTTTTAAGGACCCACGGCCACCCTGTTTTATATATATATATATATATATATATATATATATAAAGTTTTACTTAACTAAATTGAGTAATTCTAAAAAGGGGTTAAAAAATATTATATATATATATATATATATAGAATTGCGTAATTCTAAAAAGGGGTTAAAAAATATTATATATATATATATATATATATATATATATATATATATATATATATATATATAATATTTTTAACCCCTTTTTAGAATTACGCAATTTAGTTAAATTAATTGAATAATCCTTACGTATTTTAATTGAATAACTGATTAAAGATTGTTCAATTATTAAATTAAAATATGTAAGGATTATTCAATTTAATGGAATTTTACTATTGATTACATTGCGTAAATCAATGGATCTTAAAATATGTATATACCTATATATATATATATATATATATATATATATATATATATATATATATATATATATATTAAGCCTTAAAAGTTTTTCAATGAAATCTAGCTGTCTCTGTCTGTCATCCGTCCGTCCATCCATCCATCCATCCATCTATCTATCTATCTATAGCAGGACTACAGTGTGGTCCAGTCATTATGAAGCACCTCCTGTTGCCTGTTGAGGACTTGACTGAACCCTTGTAGATTCATGTTATCAGACTCCTACAGTACAGTCGCGCTGGACTGAGGGTGACCAGTCACTGCTCATGGAGTGTTCTTCTGTTTTACTCGTTTTTGCGCAAAGGTAACAGCATCGCTTCATTCTCTCAGTCTGTTACTGAGGTAGGGGCTTCATTTAATCTCGTTCTTTAACTATCTCTCTTGGACAACAGATGTGTGGATCATTACGCCGCGCGTATATTTTCTGTAACTTTTTCTAAATTGCACTGATCCATGCCAAGCGCGTTTGTTTCTGGGAATTAACATCATCTCGTCCCGCTGAAGAGCACACCTCACTTGTCCTCATGGATATTTATTCCTCTAAACTATCACCCGCTGTGGATTATGGAGTCGGTGCATTCCTGCTTCTCATCGGTAAGATTGAGTTTCTGGATCTCAAACTTTTTGGAGCTTTTTGTAACCGATTCTGGTGCGTAATAGCAAGTCTGTTTGATTCCAGACGGATTACTGAAATCCACTACTTACATATTTGACTCAAAAAGTATTTGTTTCAATGCTTTGGTACTTTCATATAGGAGAAGTTCTGGGATAAATATTTCAGCAACTCCTGTCCTCTTCATTTAGGGGTCACAATTGGCTCCTTCGCGGTCAAAAGTGACAGAAGCCTTAACTTTTTACCCCCAGGAAAACCAATGTAATATTTTTTTGTTTAATAATATTTTTTGATTATTATTTAGAATTTTAAGTGGATTTTATGATACTATGCAATATTATACAATTTGTATAAGCTTTTTTTCCCCATTACAAATAATACACACTTTTTTTTTCTAATATATTTTTAAATTATTTTTCAATTAAAGCAGTATTCCATGTTAAAATAGAGACAAGGCATTTAAAATCCAATTTTGAAGGTAGATTAGTGCCATCTGGTGAAAGTAAAAAAAAGAAAAACTTATGTAATGCCATGGTGTAATCACTATATAGCTCGATATAAAGTGGATTATACACTCTCTAGTGGCTTTTAGACATAAATATTATGTCTTATTTTTATTAAGTTGTGGGTTTGGATTAACACTTAAATTCTCAAAGACTACTTTTTGTCAAGGTTTAGATTTTTTTTTTTTTGTTGAAATGTTGATTTGAAGTTTCAGTTTTTGCATTAATTTTACTACAGTCAAACCTGAACACAGAGGAGGACATTTTGTTACACATAACATCAAAATTCAAGAAAAATGTAACAAAAATGAACAGGTATGCTTTATCACAGCTTAACCAATCTGGGTCTGATCTGAAATATGGGGGATTTCCCGACCGCCATGACAGTCGCCGCAAGCGGAGTGATACAAACGGTGAAGGCTCTCAGCCAATCAGATTCGAGAACCAGAAAGAACTGTTGTATAAATGTGTTTATGATATCAGTTTTACAGTCATCTGTATAAAGGGTAAAAAGGAAAGATGAGCTCACACAACCCTGAGGCACTCCTGAATAAGTAACGATAGAAGTTGAATATTTCTGAGTGACTCTAACTATCTGTATTCTACCTGTCAAAAACGAGTAGTACCAAACAATCAGGTAAGGACTAACTTTAATTTGAATCGTTTTTGTCAGTAGAAGCTCTGACTGTATTGTATTAAATGCAGAGGTTACCACTGCATCTTCTGTACTACTGTGACTTTGCTTATATGCAAACTGATAAGTATCTAATTTACCCTCTACTGACTTTAAGAGCTGTTTTACTACAATTTTTCTCTAGAGTTTTCATAACAATAGGAGTTAAGGTTACAGGCTGGTAGTCACTTATTCCTCTGCCTATACTTTCTTTAAAAGAGGTATTATATACAAAGTCTTCCACATTTCAGGAATGATATGAGTGTCTAAAGAACACTGAAAAATAGGTTGCCACACAGGTGCAAGCTTAGATAAGTAAACAAACAATTAAAAATCACACTATACATTTAGTCAAAAATCAACTATATGACAGGGGTAGATTTTCTTGTATAGGCTTGTATAGGCAGGTTCCATTGTGACAACATGCCACAATATATATGGTGTATTCAATGAATTTTCCTTTTTTCGGAGCAGTAAGGGTTGTTCAATAGCTTTTTTGTAGCTAAGACTTTAAAGTATGTTTCTATGCAGAAATTGACTAAATATTTGCTATAAAAAGTGTAACTAGCCCCAGTCTCCCCTATTTGTGAACCTTCTTCTCTCTCATCTGTCATCAGCATCACTCAATCATTTAATTCACTCTTTTAGTATTTATATAGAAAGTCTGAGTCATGTCATGAATGAATTTTGAGAGGTGTGAGAAAATAATCAATTATGAAATGACTTCAATTTCAGCTGTAAAGCAGCTCTACAATAGGACACTTGTCATTAGCTCAATTTAGTTTAATGTTAATTCAAGTGTAGTACAGTGTCATTGTTGCAAAGTCATTCAGTCATGAAATGAATTCAATTCAGCTATAAAGCAGCTCTACAGTAGGCGATAGTATAATTATTCAGCTCAATTTAGTTCAATGTTAATTTAATTCTCTTTAATTACAAGATTTGCAGATTTGACCTCCAGGTCACCAAATCAGATTACATTTGCCTAACACTCAAGTTTTGAGTCTTTTCATGCCTCAAAGTCGAACTTCAGAAAATTGTTTTGTAAATTACATATTGAGACATGACATGTAGAAATCTAGGTGATTTCACACTGATTCGGCTGTCACTTCTCATTCGGCTGCTTTGACAAATACCTGTGGATGTTGACGCAGTAGTTTTGCCCCACATCATTTTTAGGTCTTTGCAACTGGGTACATTAAGGGTGTGTTCACACTTGTAGTTCGGTTCGCTTTGTTCATTTGGTCTGGATAAAAAAAAAAAAAAAACATTTAGTCCTGGTCCGCTTAGCGTTCACAATGGCATTTTAACACCAAAACTAAAGATACCGAACCTAAAGGCATTGGGATATTTTCACAACCTGATTGGTCGGCTTTTATGACATATATTTCACAGTGGAACTTACCAAACATCCAAAACAATGCTGTGTGCTGGGCTAAATGTGCTCGTTGTATGTGCGTAGCCTACATATGATGGTATTTTGACCAGCTGAGAACATCGTGAAGAGCTTATAAATGTGTAAAGGAGTCAAAACAGCAGCAGGAATCCCTCCATCACACACACAAACGCAGATCTGCTGCGAGGAGACGCGGTTCTGATGCCTGTACCGAACTGTGATGGGCAACATCACGACTACGACGAGAAAAAGGTATTCTTGAGCATTTTGTCCTGTTTAGGGTCGCATCTTGTGACATCATGTGCCGTTTTTGGTTCGTTTTCATGTCTTTGGTCCGTGTTGTGTTCATATTTCAGTCCAACTGCACCAGAGTTCACTTGGAAGCGGACCGACACCCATCTTTTTAGCGATCTCAGCTTGTTTGGTGCGCACCAGGGTTTGGTTGGTGTTCACACTTATTCAAATGAACTGCACTAACAGAGCAATCGCACCAGGGTTAGTTTTAATCGAACCAAACATGCCAAGTGTGAACACACAATAAGGGTACGATGTACAACAATGTACTAAAAATGGAAAACAACAACGTTGACGATCCCCATTAACACGGATCCAAGAAAACAATTAAAAACGCTGTATTATCCATGCCAGGCCAATAGTTGGTGATGTCACTTTGTAAAGAAAAACACAGCTGTAGTGTAAATGAATGGCCAAAATGCATAAAAAAACTTGAATTTTTAGTTGAAAACTGTATCTTGTAAACGGCCCCTTAATCTACTGCAGGTGTTTGGTAATCATTGATGCAACTGGCAGAGGGAGCACTGAACATATTTACAAGCTGAGGATAATGGGTAAAGCTGATGGCTTATGACTTACACACTTTACCCATAAGGCTCTGTTGAATGAAGGTCCTCTGTTTCCTTGACAGACTGTTTGTTCCTGCACAGGAAGCTGTTGTTAATTTTGTTTTGTTTTTTTCGCCACAGGGAGATCTATAGACCTTATTCAGAGCAGTAAGCGAGGCTGTGAGGCACAGACTTACCATGTTTTCAACGGCATCCGCAGTAAAAATCTATAGCTCCTATAGATCACTTACAGATTTCCACAGCTCATTTTGAAGGAGTTTTTTGTTTACTGAAATATCTTGGAAAGATATTTTTGCAGTGTTTTGACAGCAGAACAATCCAAAAACAATCCAAGAGATGTAGGCTATGTCTATCCCTCACAGCCTCGCTTTCATTGCTATTAAAAATCAAAAACGCCGCTGCTGTGAAAAAGGCCTATTCGTTTATCCTGGAGTCTCGCATGTAATTCTTTCAAGCGTATGACTACAGATGGCTTGTATTTAATGTAATCCACATACTCAGCGGTCAACCTGGATGAAGGATTTCACCAGCACAGCACAGATCAAACATGATAATGCTAGTAAAATGTAACATTCAGCAACTTAAAATAGTGTCTCTTTCATTTAGTCGTGTAAGATGATACAGTATCTGGGGTTGAGACTGAAACCAACCTAAAATTGCTTGGGAAATTTCTCATGAGATTGTATGTGTTTTACATTTAATTTATTAGATTCTCAATACTCTAATGCAGCAATACATTTTATTTATTTGTTTGTTTATAATTTTATTTAAATGAGCATAAAAAGTACTACTATGACGTATGAATACTTTACAAATGGTCAAATCTAAATAATATATACGGTTTTTTAACAGTAATAAAAATTAGATTTTTTCTGGATTGCATTACAGTAATGAGAATCCATGAGGACACAATGCAAAAACAAAAAAAAAACAAAAAAAAATTGATCATTTTGACCAGGAAGCGGTACATAATTTATAGTTAGTTTATATAGATATTGTAACGCTTAGGTTCAAGGAAGATGAAGACGAAGATGATAACAATGTTTACTAGAACAATCCAAATCAGCATGCAGACACGAACAATACCGGACACTGAACAGAGGAGAAGGAGGAACTTAAATATACCGATGATTTACTCAAATGAGAACAGCTGGGATGATAAGTTAGTGTCCATGGAGACTGATGAGTGGCGGGAAAATAGAACAAAGAAACATGTGATGAATGAAGACAAACTGAAAGTCCATGATAAAGAAACTAAACAGAACAGACTTGTGACAGATAGATAGTTTTTAACAAAAAAGATAGAGATATAGCTATTTAAACTAAATTGTTACACTTTTTGCGCCCAGGGTCCATTCTGACAACAAAAGTAAACTGTGGCTTTACACATTAAATTATTCTGGGGGTTTTTTTATATCTATGTTAGATTTGTCTCGAATTACCTCTGTAAAATGCATTTAACCTCTTTCACTCTCACACACATTTTTCCTTTTGTTTATAAACATGCTCGCAAACACACACACACACACAAATTCTGAAATTAAAATAAAATGACAAACTAATTAATGTCTTAATGTGTTTGTAGTTAAAGTTAATAGACAAAATAGTGTAAATTTGAAAAAGGAAAGAGGGTTTATTAAATAAAGTCCAGATTTCACTTTCCTGACACTTATTGATAAACCATTGCAGCATGAAAATGAGACTCAAGCTGTTTATCATAATTTTTTCATATGAAAGTAAAAGTTTATTTATTATCAAGTAAAATGAATTTATTTTGTTTGAAAACATTTCAGAGTAATATTGATGCTGTTTTGTTAGAAAAAGATAATGTAGGTTTCATAAATGTATTTTTTGAGCAGTGAGTTAGAAGTTTTAAATGAATTTAATTAAATCCAGTCAATGGAGTTCATACTGGTAATTACCATATTATATGTTCTTCTCAATTTCATCTAATGAAATATTCCAATAAATTTCTCATAAATATTGATGAAAAATATATCTTTTCTTGCATCACACTGGTTTTTGCTGTAGTTCTTGAAAATTTGGAAATTTCAAAGAATTTCTCAATTTTTAATTGATAAAAAGGGGGTAAATTAAGCGTGGCAAAAACATGGTAACATCTTCTGTGCATTCACTCATTAATGAGAAGTTACTGATTAGATGCAATTTGGTTTAGTTGAAAAATGTTAAGTTATGACTGTTTTATAAGGGTTATGACCGGGTCCAAACAGACCCCAGGATGCAAAAGGTGTATACATTTTTAATGCATTAGAAAAGTTAAACTTCTTCAAAAACAGCTTAAAATGCAATTAGGTTATTAATTTCTTTAAGCAAAAAAGTGTTTTGTGTGTGAAATATGTTCCTCACAGGTTACTTGACATTCATCCCATTAGATCTTGATTAATTGTTGTGTACAACATGCTCTAATTTGTCCTCGTAGGTTCAGCTGTATAGAGCAGGTGCTAGCAACTCCAATGGGTTTGATTCCCAGGAAATGAAGTCTACAAGATTACAATATATGCCTTGAATGCAATAAAAGTTGATTTGGATAAAGTGTCTGCCAAATGCATACAGTATAACAAAAATGTAAGTCCTACAGTTATTGTAAGGTCGCAGACTAGTACAATTTGGCGATAAAGCACCTCAACATCTCAGTTTGAAACTGTACATGGCTGAAGGGCAAAACAAAAAGGTTATCAAAGAGTCAAGATGACACTGGTAGTTGCTGAGATTAAAGAGAGGCGGAGACACAAGAAGCTGTTTGAAGATGGAGTTACATAAGACTGCAGAAGAATTCTTCTGGGATTTGCTCCTAACATTAAACAAAACACAATATGCAATACACTCCTGTGGTTTAAACTGTAGAGGAGTGCCAAGAACATGGGAAATGGACAAACTGATCAAATGTAACTTAAATGCAATGCATGTCACTTTGGATAAAAGCAAAATGAATATATAAAAATGTAAATGCAATACACAATATGCATTAAAACAAAGATTAAAAATCAAAATAGAACTAACATGTAAGTTATAAAGAGTGATATGTACAATAAGCTAGTCATTATCACAAAATCAAAACCCAGATGCAATATGCAAATGTTTCTTGAACAGCAAATATTAGAATGATTTCTGAAGGATCATGTGACACTGAAGACTGGAGAAATTCAGATTTGCATCACAGCAGTAAATGACACTTAAATATATTCAAATAGAAAACATTTGTTTTAAATTGTAATAATATTTCCCAGTATTACAGTTTTAACTGTATTTTCAGCCAAAATCTTACAGACCCAAAACATTTAAGTGAAAAATAAATGTTTTACCATATACAATTTTGCCAACAAAGCACTATAAATGTAATTCTGAGTAAACTGAAGGCTTTTCAAATGAGTAAAACCGGTTGAAAAACATGTTGCTACACCTAATTCTTTCTCCCTGTTATCTTTCATATGCAGCAATTCTTTCCATTTTGGGGAATTTGATGGTTCTTGTGATGGCGTACAAGCGGTCGAACCACATGAAGCCCCCTGAGCTTCTAAGTGTGAATCTTGCTGTGACAGATCTGGGAGCAGCCGTCACAATGTACCCGCTGGCTGTAGCCTCAGCTTGGAACCACCACTGGATAGGGGGAGACGTCACCTGTGTGTATTACGGCCTGATGGGATTTTTCTTTGGATCAGCTAGCATGATGACCCTGACGATTATGGCTATTGTTCGCTTCATCGTGTCTTTAACGCTCCAATCACCCAGTGAGTTTCCTCAGACCTATTTCTATTGTGACTTCAGCCTGGATTCCTAATGAGTGTATGAACTTAATAAACTTTACAGCTCAGATGGTAACACTTTACAATAAGGTTTCATTAGTTAACATGAACTAAGAATGAACTGCACTTCTACATTCATTTTTGTTCATGTTCATTTTAACATTTACTAATACATTATTAAAATCAAAAGTTGTATTTGTTAACATTAGTTAATGCACTGTGGAGTAACGAACAAACAATGAACAGCTATATTTTTATTAACTAATGTTAACAAAGATGAATAAATACTGTAACAAATGTATTGCTTATTGTTAATTACATTTATATTTATTCATTTAGCAGACGCTTTTATCCAAAGCGACTTACAACTGAGGTATACAGGAAGCAATCCGTCATGAAGAGGCGAAAAGTCACAAAAAGTCAAAAAGTGCCTGAAATACGAAGTTTTGGACATTACCTAGAGTAGCACAAGCTAGAATAGGGAGGGAATAGAGGAAAATATAATTTTTTTTTTTTTTTTTTTTTTTTTTTTTTTAAGATGAGATTAAGTGCTCACAGAAGAGATTAGTTTTCAGCTGTCTTTTGAATGTTGTCAGTGATTCTGCATTCCGGATGGAGGTGGGAAGATCATTCCACCAGCAAGGAACAGTGAACGAAAATGTTCTGGAAAGGGATTTCATGCCTGTCTGTGGTGGCACCACGAGCCGTCGCTCCTTTGCCGAGTGAAGGCTTCTGGTGGCGATGTAGACTCGTAGGAGCGAGTCGAAGTATAAGCTCATGTTTATAATTCATGTTAGTTAATACATTAACTAATGTTAACAAATGAAACCTAATTGTAAAGTCTTACCACTCAAATAATACACATTTTTTATACAGAAGAATTAAGTCAAGTGCTTTTATACAGTTATAAGCTTCACATTTCTGCTTTTAAATCCTCCAGAAATTGGCCCCATTCACTTCCATTGTAAATGCCTCTCCATTTTTGCTTTTATTTTTAAAGGAAAAGGAGTTGAAATCTTTTTTTTTTTTTTTTTTGTGGTAATCAGCATTATGCCACAAATGCTGTTGAATGAGCTTAACTTGTACCAAACCTGAAATACTCATTTGACCATACTTTTCAAGCTATTAAAATGAGCCTTGAGGTCTCTAAGACCCCAAACAGAACATGAGAGTTAATTTATACAGTCTTGAGAGTAAAACATTTGTTAACATTAACATTTGATGCAAAGAGCAGGGAGGGAGATTTAGTAGGTCTATACAAACCAAAAAAAAATAGATACATTATGATAAGTCTGAAGCATATATAAATAATGAATATTTATTTCAGTGATGATAATCATTTCTGATTTATTCCACTATAACACAGCAAAACAAGGTTTCGATATCCAGGAATGGTTTGACAGACGGAGCGATCCGGTTTCATCTCTGTAAGGGGTCATGTTCATGCTGAGAGCTGCTGTTACAGCAGATAGCTGTAATTTACACACAAACTCAACATGACAGTTCAGATACTAACTTAATAGAGTTTTTTTGGCAGTCTTACGCCGGGAGGCAAACACTGAATTATTGAAATTAAACTTAGTATGGGAAAAACTGCTGTGTAGAGAAATAAATGGATCTCTTATGTGCTCTTATTGCCAGACAAATCATGATAAAAGAGCTGAAAGAGATTCAACCCCAGAAGATCTCATTATGTAGGCATTATGTTGAGTTAAGCAACCACCCACCCAGAAAACCCTATATAGGAATGCCCTAACAACCATGCAGAACACCCCAGCAACTGGATAGCAATGCCCTAACACCACCCTGAACATCCCAGCAACCACCTACACTATGGTAACATCTCAGACCACCCTAGCAACCATCCAGAACACCCTAGCAACTACATAGCAATACCCTAACAACCACCTATAACACCATGGTAACAACCCTAGAAACCACCTAGCAACTGCATAGCAATGCCTTAGCAATCACCCAGAACCTGGTAACAATACAAACCACCCTAGCAACAGCCTAGAACACCAAAGTAACTGCATAACAACATCCTAACAACAACCCAGAACACTTTAGATAAACTACGATGAAAACACATTTACCACATAAATCCTTTGATGTGCAACGAAAAAACTCTTAGCAGAGGATGTGACTGATAAGGGGTTAGTTGTAACATTTTTAATGAACTGTTACAACTATCCCCAAACAGCCATAGCTAACTGTTTTAGCATGTGGATTTAAAGTTAGCATGAATGCAAAGCATCAAATTAAACTAGAGAAACAGCTAATTTAGGTAAGTCAAATAATTATATCTAAGGCTACGTTCAGACTGTCAGTCCAAATCAGATTTTTCAGATCATATCTAAAACGTAAACATTAGACGTTATTATAGGAAACATGCTGAAAGTCGATGCAGAAACAAGGTTGTGTTGCAAAGTGCTGGACGAGCAGAAAATGACAATAGGCTATAACGAAGACATGTTTTGAAACCGGCGGAGGCGACAGCACGGCATAAAGCCACGCATACCAGCCTCCTACGTTTCTGCCACTGCCTCAGAGAACGCAGCAGTCCAGCACATTGTCATGCTGTAAATTAGACATCTGTATTGCAAACCCCTCCATGTTGCTGTTGTAGTTTTTGGCATATACCTACCAACGCAATGCCATTGCCATAGAAACAAATGCAGATATTGGCATGGGACACATAAATCGGATCTTAACAGTTGCGATACACAATGTGGAAAGTCAATAATTTTAGATCAGATTACAATCGAATACACAAATAATCGGATTTGGACTGACAGTGTGAACATAGCCTAAGGCCCTGTTTACACCTGGTATTAAGATGCGTTTTGGTCGATCGGATCACAAGTGGACAACGCTAAATACAGCTGTAAACGGGTCTAAAATGTTTTGAGCTTGTCCACTTTCGACCACTTCCAGAGGTAGTTGAAAACGCATTTGACCGGATTGCTTTGGTAGTGTAAATGCTCATGTGGTCAAATTCGTTTGAACAGCCGCAAAAGACATCTACTCTCCACCTACTGACATAATGCGCATGGTAAGTGCGCTAGCCAGGCGGGATTTAAACTTTGTCGGCTGGAGCGGAGACCAAGTTTGGTTTGAAGACGAAAAATGTACCAAGCACAATGTTTTCCGTCATCTCCGGGCGCAATCATATGTAAATTGCGCAAGCTTATTTTATCCATTAGATTGAAAGATTTGAAAAACCCTGAAAAAACAGGGTTTGAAAAACCCTCCCCTCAAAGAAATCAGGACAGAAGTGGACAAAAGAGACGGATTAAAACACCAGGTGTAAACGGGTATGTGTCTTCCTTGTCTCCGATCGACCAAAACTCTTAATACCACGTGTACAGGGCCTAATATACAATGATTGATAGGCAATAAATAATATTTTGTCATAAAATCTACAATGTTGCTTACAGTCACATGCCACTTCTCCTGTGCCACTTCACTCAAAAAGGTGATGGGAGTGTATTTTGATGACAATAGTGTATATTGATGAGTATATTGTAAATATGTATATTGATGACATCACCATAGCTCTTTCCTGACTTGTCAAGCTGACAGTGTTACAACTGACCCCGTGTTACAACACTCCCCGATCTCCCCCTAAATGAAAGAATCTAGACCCTTGTTTCTGTTAGTTTAGTGGCAGAAGCTTATTTGTGCATCTCTAATCTGGAAAACCACACATTCCCCAGTTTTCTGGGAAAAGACTCAGTATGCACAGTATGTTTCTAGCTCTGTCTCTGTCTTAAATAAAGCATACAAACACACGGCAGTGGTTTCAAACCGCTCTCTCAGCCACAGATTAAGTTCAGGCCTAGAAGTTCAAGACTAGAAATACAGTTGCCAATATTTTGTGGCATTTAGTGTGAATTCAGATTAATATAAAGGCAGTTATACAGGTCAGCTTGTACAATTCCCCTTACAGTAGGCCGATATTAGTGTTCTTGGTGATGCTTGTAAGCAAAAATTGTTAAACCACCTACAGTACATGTGCTACAGACGATTGAGGTTTTTAGGCTTTAACCTGTTTTGAAATGATTTCATTACAAAGAGAAATGTCTGATTATCTGAGGGTTTGGGCTAGTAGAATAAGTTGACAGGCAGTTGCAAAGTTACTTATACTCAGTAGAATGTCTGTTATCTGTGGGACCATCACAACAAAGTGTTAGCAGATATTAAGCAGACAGTCTACTAATACTCTAATGACTGCTAAGTAGTTGCAAAGTTACTTATAGTAAAATGTCTAAAGTGGACCATCGAAATAAAGTGCCACCTAATTTTATACTTTGGTAAAAATCTATTTATGAAACATTTTCATCAGACTCATCAGAAGTCTCCTCTAACTGGTCCTCACCTCAGCCCATAAAATACATCCTCTCTAGCTTTACTCCCACCAGTCCATCCTCTGTTAATGACCTAATTGCTCAAACTAGCTCATCTTGTCAGTTAGATCCAGCACCTACTGTACCTCACTTCTTAAAAACTGCCTATCTGTAATTTCATCTCCTATTGCTCATTTGATCAACTGTTCTTTTTCTTCTGGGTCTGTCCCACTATCATTAAAAACAGCTGTGGTCACTCCTATTTTAAAGAAACCTGGACTGGTTTCTTCTGTTTAGAATAATCTAATCTAATCTAATCTTCCTTTCGTTGCTAAACTGCTTGAAAAAGTAGTTGCCTTTCAGCTCAGCAATCTTCCTGATTCCTATCAATCTGGGTTTCGGTCGGGCCACAGCACTGAAACAGCATTGGTAAAAATGACTAATGACCTCCTAATATCTGCTGATTCTGGTCATCTTACTGTTCTCATCATGCTTGACTTAACAGCCACCATTGACACTGTATGGCATAAGAAAAGATCACATACTTACCTCTCTGCTATCAGCTATCGGCATCATGGGTAGTGCTTTGTCTTGGTTTATATCATATCTCACTGATAGACCATTTTTTATTACTGTCCATAACTTCAAATCTTCTCTGTGTTCTCTCTGTCAGGGTGTCCCTCAAGGCTCTGTTCTTGGACCACTTCTGTTCAATATTTATTTGTTACCTCTTGGTCATATTATCCGTAGTCATGGTCTCAGCTATCATTGTTATGCCGATGGCTTGCAAATTTATATATTAGCCCGCTCTGTCTCTGCTCTTCACCTCCTTAAATTTAATAATGATAAAACTGAGGTTATTGTTTTGGTCCACCATCCCAAGTCGGAATTGAGTCTATCTATTGATGGGGCTACATTAATTCCATCTCATACTGTTAAAAATCTGGGTGTAACATTTGATTCATCGCTTACATTTCAATCTAATATAAGTTCTATTACCAAGACTGCACTCTACCACCTTCGTAATATTGGCCGACTGCGACCTGCACTCAGCACTAAAGACAACAATTCTTTAGTGACTATCTTTCAACAATGGGTGGTAGATCATTCAGTGCGGTGGCTCCGAAACTCTGGAATTCTCTCTCTCTTACTTATTGTGACACTGCTACTATATCAAATCTCAACTAAAAACGTATCTTTTCTTACAGTATTTCCAACCCTCCTCTGTTTAGTGTTCTGCTGTTTAGTTACTGTATATTTGTATGTGTATATGTATATCTATGTACTATATGATGCTTGATGCTGTGTTTGTTATTTTACTTGTACAGCGACCTTGATAGACCTTGCTTTATAAATAAAACGTATTATTATAAAAAGGGATTTGAATAAAATTAGAAATATTAGAAATATTCATTATTTACATTGCATTATATTATATTTATATTTACATAACACCATAGCCTCAACCAACCCATATATGATCAAACTAAATGATACATAGAAGAAATCATTTAGATCCACTTTTCATACCTAGAACTGTCTCTGTCTGTCTCTGTCCATAGAAGAGAAAATCAGCAAAAGGAACGCAAAGATACTTGTGGCAACCACATGGCTGTACGCGCTACTCTGGGCTTTTTTTCCTCTGATTGGATGGGGAAAATATGGCCCAGAGTCCTTCGGCCTATCCTGTACTCTGGCCTGGAGGGAAATGAAGGAACAGAGCCAGTCTTTTATCATCACCATCTTCCTCATGAACCTCATCCTCCCAGCCATCATCATCATGTCATGCTACTCTGGTATTGCTCTGAAACTATACGTCACCTACAAGTCTATGGACGACAGCAACCACATACCCAACTTGATAAAGATGCAGCGGCGGCTCATGGTGGTGAGTGTGTTTGATTTACAGTATATGTACCAATATGTACTATGAAATATAAGATCTGCACATTAAGCTTCGTCTGAACGTGATATGAAACCCAAGAGCATCAGAGGATTTCTAGCTTTAGTCATGTTATTTAAGTCACAGTGGCCAGAATTTTTTTAATTATTACTTCACATATTAAAAAAACTATACATATTTAAACATATTTACATAAAGCACAGAGAAACAACAATCCTAAAAGAATAGTTCACATCAAAATTGTGTCATCATTTACTCACACTCTTGATGTTCCAAACATACATGACTTTCTTTCTTCTGTGGAACATAAAAGATATTTTGCACAAGATGTTTTCCAGGCTTTAGTGCACACATTCAAACGTTCCACCTGAAGATGTGTTGCAAAAATAGCTATGTTTCCATTCAATTAAAATTCAGAACATTGAAAAAACTATTTGCAAATAAAGCATATGTTCCATATGTTTAAAGTATTCTAATGTACTTTACCCACATCTTACTGAATGCAACATTTAACAGGCATATACATTTTTTATGTGCAAAAGTGTATTGTTTTATGCAACATTGTATGCAATATGTCAAAATAAACTTGGTCATGTCAGACCCTGCATTTTGAGGTGTCAAGTTTTAATGTGTGCACCAAGGTTATTATTGTTATTGAAAATAACAAAACTATAAATACATTTTATAGTAAAAAAAAACAAAAACACACATTAAATGGGTTTGTCAATGGGTTCCATGTTGGTCCTATCTGAATTAGCCCCAGTATTGGCCCTAAATTGGTTCCATGTCAGCCTTATCTAAATTAGCCCCAGTACTGGCCCTAAATGGGTTTGTCAAAGGGTTCTAGGAAGGCCCTAAATGGGTTTGTCAAAGGGTTCCATGTTGGCCCTTTCTGAATTAGCCCCAGTATGGGCCCTAAATGGGTTTGTCAAAGGGTTCCATGTTGGCCCTTTCTGAATTAGCCCCAGTATGGGCCCTAAATGGGTTTGTCAAAGGGTTCCATGTTGGCCCTTTCTAAATTAGCCCCAGTATGGGCCCTAAATGGTTTTGTCAATGGGTTCCATGTTGGCCCTATCTGAATTAGCCCCAGTATGGGCCCTAAATGGGTTTGTCAAAGGGTTCCATGTTGGCCCTTTCTGAATTAGCCCCAGTATGGGCCCTAAATGGGTTTGTCAAAGGGTTCCATGTTGGCCCTTTCTGAATTAGCCCCAGTATGGGCCCTAAATGGGTTTGTCAAAGGGTTCCATGTTGGCCCTTTCTGAATTAGCCCCAGTATGGGCCCTAAATGGTTTTGTCAATGGGTTCCATGTTGGCCCTATCTGAATTAGCCCCAGTATGGGCCCTAAATGGGTTTGTCAATGGGTTCCATGTTGGTCCTATCTGAATTAGCCCCAGTATTGGCCCTAAATTGGTTCCATGTCAGCCCTAAATTAGTTCCATGTCAGCCCTATCTGAATTAGCCCCAGTATTGGCCCTAAATGGGTTTGTCAAAGGGTTCTAGGAAGGCCCTAAATGGGTTTGTCAAAGGGTTCCATGTTGGCCCTTTCTGAATTAGCCCCAGTATGGGCCCTAAATGGGTTTGTCAAAGGGTTCCATGTTGGCCCTTTCTGAATTAGCCCCAGTATGGGCCCTAAATGGGTTTGTCAAAGGGTTCCATGTTGGCCCTTTCTGAATTAGCCCCAGTATGGGCCCTAAATGGGTTTGTCAAAGGGTTCCATGTTGGCCCTTTCTGAATTAGCCCCAGTATGGGCCCTAAATGGTTTTGTCAATGGGTTCCATGTTGGTCCTATCTGAATTAGCCCCAGTATTGGCCCTAAATTGGTTCCATGTCGGCCCTATCTGAATTAGCCCCAGTATTGGCCCTAAATGGGTTTGTCAAAGTGTTCCATGACAGCCCTATCTGAATTAGTCCCAGTATGGGCCCTAAATGGATTACATGTCGGCCCTATCTGAATTATCCCCAGTAAATGCCCTAAATGGGTTTGTTAATGGGTTCCATGACGGCCCTATCTGAATTAGCCCCAGTATGGGCCCTAAATGTGTTTGTCAAAGGGTTCCATGTTGGCCTTATCTGAATTAACCCATACTGAGCCAACATGGAACCCATGGACAAACCCATGTAGGGCCCATATCTTAAGCCTATATCATGCCTGCATTTGCCCCAACATGCAATGTTGGCCAGGAACAAACATCAAAACAAATCTCAGTGTGTTATTCTTTGCTTTTACAGATCGCTGTGTTGATCAGCATTGGGTTTGTGGGTGGCTGGACGCCATATGGCATCATTAGCTTGTGGTCTGTCTACCGGCCTGGTGACTCAATCCCTCCTGAGGTCAGCATGCTACCTTGTCTGTTCGCCAAGACATCCACTGTATACAACCCGTTCATCTACTATATCTTCAGCAAGACCTTCAAACGAGAAGTCAACCAGTTGGGACGTCTCTGCGGGAGATCCATCATCTGCCGTACATCCGATGCCAAAAATGGCCCAGAGACTACCATCTACCTGGTGTGTGATGCAAACAAGTTCAAACCTGGAGCAGAGGAAGAAATGTTAGAGAAGAGAAGGGAGAATGAGACTCAACTGATGCCGAATCAGTAGGATCTTTGACTTGCACTTTTATGAGTGAATCTGTACAGAACATTGGTTAGCGGTAACTTTTGCCTGGTAAAGTCACCATGAAATCAAAATTGACAGTTCTTGTTTTTTTTATGAAATATTGCAATATTTATTATAAATGATTTTTCTGTGCACGTCATTATTATTATTTTTTTTATTCATGTGCTTTAATCAAAATAACTTCCCCTCCCTCTTGCAGCGACATCTCTTCGGCGTGAGGGCCGGACAACCTGTAACTCACATGAGATCCACCAATAGCAAATCACAACCATCCATCGTTGACGCATCACATACAGTCAGTTGTTTCAGCATGCTAAGTACACTTAAATAGATTTCAAGACAAATGGTGTTTATTCTAATAGTTCACCCAAAAATGAAAATCCAATCATTATTTACTCACCCTCATGTTGTTCCAAACCTGTATGACTTTATTTCTTCTGTGGATTGGTTTAAAGGCACAATATGTAAGATTTTTGGATTCAAATATCCAAAAACCACTAGAACAATGTTATATATTTTGTTGACTTGTGTACTTACATTATCCCAAATGTTTCCAAGAATGTTTAAATCCAGAGAAATAAGCAATTTTAACCGTGTCCATGCGTCACCTATCAATGACATCATACCCGTGTTACCCTCGGTTTCCGGTTTTATTTTGTAGAAACCATGGTAACACTAAAGACGCTTTAATATATTATGTGTTTTATTAGACAGGTGAGCAACTGGATACATTCATCGACAGAAAACGAATCATTGTTATAGCTCAACACAGTTAGTCTTATTGTTTAAATCTCGTTTTCTTAATTTACCCCGAGTACCATGTTTTACCATGCCTAATATCGATCTAGCTTATTGCAGTGTGCAACAAGTGTCTCATAGTAGATGCCAAGCAAACGCACAGAGCAGTATCATAACATAACTTTGAACACACTCAAATATATCTAATATGATAAAACAGCGATGCGTTACCCCACATACGCATGAGCGGATGAAGCGGAAGCGCTCGTCTGTGGCATAATAAAAGCTCCACTGCTCTCGAGCCGTGTTGCGCTCATCTCTCATTAGCAATCACTCCAGCGACCTCGTTCCGCTCCAGCGGCTTTCAGCCCCACCCTGCTTCATACTACAGTAACATTAATAAATCTTAAAAAAATAAATCTTAATACATTAGCTCATCCATGAATATAATTTCTGCCTGAATCCTGTTGGATTCTTTTCCACCGGCTGTAGAGGTGAAGACTCCCACGATATTGTTTTGAATAAGCGCCCTCTAGCGGCGAAAACTACTTATTGTGCCTTTAAGCAATTGTTTTTAATAAGTGTATGGTGATTTATATGCTAAACTCCATAACGGACAAAAAAAAGCACTCATAGGGCCCAATTTTAATGATCTAAGTGCATGGTCTGAAGCGCACGGCGCAAGTGCACTTAGGGCGTGCCCGAATCCACTTTTGCTAGTTTAACGACGGGAAAAATGGTCGGCACGCCCGGCGCATGGTCTAAAAGGGTTGTCCCTATTCTCTTAATGAGTCATGGGTGTGTTTTGGGTGTAACGTGTAATAAACCAATCAGAGTCTCATCTCCCATTCCCTTTAAAAGCCCGTTGCGCTTGCACCATGGCAGATTCGCTATTTACATGGTAGAATTTGCGAGCGGAAAGACTAAATGCTTCTCCAGAGAGGAAACCTTTTATTTTTAATATTTAAAAATGTTTGTGTGCTGCTGCGCATCCCTGTTTGTGTAATAAGCAGAGTGTACGCACGTTGTGCACCCGCCTATAGGCGCATATTACTAAAGCGCCCTTTAAATAACACAAAATATACTGCGCTATTGACTTTAGACCAGGTTTTTGTTGGTCAATGGCGCAGTCGTTTTCAGTTGCCTCGAATAGCAACGCGCCAACAATGCGTCTGAACACACCTCGTTTTCAGACCAGCACGCCCATGGGTGCACAAATGGCCGCAAATGAATTTGCTATTTAAACAATTTGGCGCAGGATGTGAAAATGATAACTTCGTCGGGCTGAAACTACCAAAAAAATCTTGCGTTGTGCCGTATTGCGCCGGGTGTATGATATGGCCCTTTAAGTATCATAAAACTAGTC
Source organism: Coreius guichenoti (assembly GCA_039654105.1). Taxonomy (NCBI): domain Eukaryota; kingdom Metazoa; phylum Chordata; class Actinopteri; order Cypriniformes; family Gobionidae; genus Coreius; species Coreius guichenoti. Next base: position 33,762,759 of record CM077185.1, read on the forward strand.
AAAATATGACCTGCGCACTATATTCCAAGTCTTCTAAAGTATTACAATAACGTTGTGTCAGGAACAGACTCAACCAATTAGTCAATGATGTCAGGGTCTTTAAACCTGGTGCTAATAGAGTATTGCAGGGATGATGTGTCCATTTTTGTGGCCAAAACAAATGATTTTTTTAGCACTTCCGGTTCCATCTTCCTGAAATCAATGTTTTTTGTTTTTTTTTATGGGTTTTTAGTTAAATTTAAACTATTCTAACATTTTTTTTTTAAATAAAGATTTTGTCGGAAGAGTTGTCGGAAGCTTAGTGGTGATGTTGAAGTTGTGTAGTTTGTTTGTAGCCAACGTTTAGCTTTTTACTGCTGCCGACTGTTAGCCTAGAAATCTAGACGCACCCTAGCGGCAGCAAATGTAATTTGCAGCCAGGGTCGTCTAGCAACTCTCCGCTGGCTTGCGAGCTTGAAAAACCAAACTCTAGTCAGGCCAATCACATCGTGTATAGAGTCGGTGGGCGGGCTTAACATAATGACGGCAGAGTTGCGACGGTTCCACGTGCTACTTGAAAACCAGAGCCATAGGAAAAGGCTCTGTTTAAAACAAAGAAGCTGGTGAACAGCGGTCTTTCGAAGCAGTCTTTCGAATCGCGACTCTGAAAGACTTGGAGTTAAGCTTTTCTTTGAGAAAAGAACAAAGAACAGCACTGAAGTCATTCTTAAAAAAGGAAGATGTGTTCGGAGTTTTGCCGACCGGATACGGCAAAAGTTTAATCTATCAACTAGCTCCACTTCACCTTCTTCATTGCTCTGGTTGGTTGTAGCGCTATCCTATTGCATGCAGAGGGAACCTGAAAGCCAACCGTTTATCCCGCCCCTCGGATTGAGCCCTGCCAATGGTGTGTTCCCAGACCCAACATCTTAGTGAGGGTCTGGCTTGTCAGGCTAGCCGACTGTATATAGGCATCAAAATTCATAAAGCTGTGTTCATTTGTGAAGATTATCATGGGGACCAAAACATGTAAGAATCCTAATCTTTTTTTTGGTCACAGAGCTTATTTTCTGTAATAATCCAAAAACCAATGAAAAAATCCTATTGGGTTAGGGTTAGGGAAATAGGGTGATGCTAATTTCTGGGTTGGCTACAAAAATGTATCATCACTGGAGCGCTTTATGCTTGAGAAGCTTGTACCTATGATTCAGAGATTCGTTGTTAGGACGAAACGCATTCAAGTTGGAATCAAAACACATGGTATCAAAATCTTCATTTTCGGGTGAACCAATTAATAGTCATATAGTGGTCTGTAGTTATTTTCAGTGTATCTGCATCATCCTCATTTTGTCATGTTAAATGAAAATGTGTTGAATTATTATTTTAACTTGTTTGATTGATTTTGGTGGTACGTTTGAAGTAAACCGTCCTCAGGAAAGACACACAAAAAAAACATTGAGCCACAGAACATGTGGAGGCTTTGATGAACAGTGCTGTGTTCCTTCGCTTGAATGACTGTGGCCATAACTGGGTTGTTTGTATCTTGAGGTGTTGTATACGACTGCAGTCATTTATCTCATCAGTGGGAAAGTACAGGCACTTTGCTGCAGGTTGTTTCCCACCATTGATGAGAGTGTCTGAACTGGTTCACACAGCAGGCTGAAGCACATGATATCCTCTTATTAAAAAAAACAAAGTCACAGTCCATTTTTTCTCTTTTGTCTAAACTGTTCGAGAACCTTCAGGGCTTCATTTTGATGTTGTACTTGCCTTTAAACTTTATTCTTCACAGCGAAGAAAAGAGCCATCAGACGATTAGGATCAAGAGAAAGACTGTGATGTTCATCGAAAACCGTGAAAGTATTCTTTTATTATTGATGTTATGTGTGATATACAGTGCATCTGGAAAGTATTCACAGCACTTCACTTTTTCCAAATTTTGTTATGTTACAGCCTTATTCCAAAATGGATTAAATTCATATTTTTTTTCCTCAATTCTACAAACAATACCCCATAATGACAACATTAAAGAAGTTTGTTTGAAATCTTTGCAAATTGATTAAAAATAAAAAACGAAAAAAATCAATTGATCATAGTCGAGATTAGCTCAAGAACAGTGTGTAGAGAGCTTCATGGAATGGGTTTCCATGGCCGAGCAGCTGCATCCAAGCCTTACAGTGCAATGAAAAGCGTCGGATGCAGTGGTGTAAAGCACGCCGCCACTGGACTCGAGCAGTGGAGACGTGTTCTCTGGAGTGACCAATCACGCTTCTCTGTCTGGCAATCCGATGGACGAGTCTGGGTTTGGTGGTTGCCAGGAGAACGGTACTTGCCTGACTGCATTGTGCCAAGTGTAAAGTTTGGTGGAGGGGGGATTATGGTGTGGGGTTGTTTTTCAGGGGTTGGGCTTGGCCCCTAGTCCCAGTGAAAGGAACTCTTAATGTGCACAAAGCAAGGTCCATAAAGACATGGATGAGCAAGTTTGGTGTGGAGGAACTTGAGTGGCCTGCACAGAGTCCTGACCTCAACCCAATAGAACACCTTTGGGATGAATTAGAGTGGACACTGCAAGCCAGGCGTTCTCGTCCGTGCCTGACCTCACAAATGCGCTTCTAGAAGAATGGTCAAAAATTCCCATAACACACTCATAAACCTTGTGGAAAGCCTTCCCAGAAGAGTTGAAGCTGTTATAGCTGAAAAGGGTGGTCCAACTCTATATCAAACCCTACGGAATAAGAATAGGATGTCATTAAAGTTCATGTGCATGTTACACAGCTCTTTTCTTCTTGCTGTGTAAATTTGTTTAAATTCTTAATATTTTTCAATCATGTAATATTCTGCAGAAGAGAGAAATTAATCTCACTGCTTCTCTCGCGAGAAGTGAATCTCAGTTTCACTGATCCACAGCATGTGATTGGCTATTCACTACTGATGTCACAGCTAAACTCCTAAACTCAGGATCAAAGCCTGAGTTGACAAAGAAAGCTGATGATCAGCATCACGAGACCAACAAAGCCTGAATAGATTGGTTTGGTTGTGTCAACTCGAAACTAATCCTGTAACCCTGAGTTTGTTAAACTACCATCATGGTACAGGCCCCTGTTGTTGCTGCCTAGCTTTGTCATGATAACATTCCATATGAAGCTAATGAGGAAATTACGTGGTCTTTAATTGATCACTTCACCAAGTGCGTTGCAAACGGCTTCATTATGACACACAAGTGCCCTGCCCCCTCCAAAGTCCCCACTTCAAGGGCTCTGCCCTTCAGAGTGAGTAGGGCATAGGGATGCTCACTTCCGACTGGAATTTACCCTTGGTCAAAATAATCTGCTGAAGTTCAAACTGAGCATCAGAATGGGGAAGAAAGGTGATTTAAGGGACTTTAACGTGGCATGGTTGTTGGTGCCAGACGGTCTGGTCTGAGTATTTCATAAACTGCTGATCTACTGGGATTTTCACACACAACCATCTCTAGGGTTTACAGAGAATGGTCCAAAAAAGAGAAAATATCCAGTTAGCAGAAGTTCTGTGAGTGAAAATGCCTTATTGATGCCAGAGGTCAGAGGAGAATGACCAGACTTGATTGAGCTGATAGAAAGGCAGCAGTAACTCTGCAGAAGAGCATCTCTGAACGCACAACACGTCAAACCTTGAAGCAGACGAGCTACAGCAGCAGAAGACACACCGGTGACACTCCTGTCAGCTGAGAACAGGAAACTGAGGCTATAATTCACATGGCTCACCAAAATTGGACAATAGAAGATTGGAAAAACGTCTCATGATTCTCAATTTCTGCTGGGACATTCAGCTGGTACGGTCAGAATTTGGCGTAAACAACATGAAAGCATGGATCCATCCTGCCTTATATCAACGGTTCAGGCTACTGCTGGTGGTGTAATGATGTGTAAGATATTTTCTTGGCACACTTTAGGCCCCTTAGTACCAAACGAGCATCGCTTAAACGCCACAGCCTACCTGAGTGTTGTTGCTGACCATGTCCATCCCTTTATAACCACAGTGTTCCCATCTTCTGATGGCTGCTTCCAGCAGGATAATGTCACAAAGCTCAAATCCTCTCAAACTGGTTTCTTGAACATGACAGTGAGTTCACTAAACTCAAATGACCTCCACAGTCACCAGATCTCAGTCCAATAGAGCAGCTTTGGGATGTGCAGCCGACAAATATGCAGCAACTGCATGATGCTATCATGTCAATATGGACCAAAATGTTTCCAGATCCTTGTTGAATCTATGCCATGAAGAATTAAGGCAGTGCTGAAGGCAAAAGGGGGTCCAACCCGGTACTAGCAAGATGTACCTAATAAAGTGTGTGAGAGTGAGTGTGTATTACAAAAAGGCACAAAAACATCTGCTGAATGTTCTGTCTGTCTGTCAGGGAACATTTTAGCAACATATTGCATGTTCCCACATATGTAATATTTGTACAAGTGCTATCAGAGTTTGAGAATGTGTTCCTTTCACTTTATAAATTTTTTTTTTTAAACATTAATAAATTGCTGCATGAACATGAATCAACAACATAAACAGGCCCACAGCAGGAGTGACTCTCCCGACGGATTCTGCAAAGCTCACAGCCCACGCGTTCCTGTCATACTCAGGTTCTTTTGTTTGGAAAATCGAGTTAGATGTTAGAAGTTTTTTTAAGGGTGCAGTCGGAGCAGACAAACACTACGTAAGGGCTAAATACGCTGGCATTAACATGAGGATCATGTGAAGTGACCGCTGAGATTTGCTCCTGTTTAGGGTGATGGACATCAAAGTGTGAACTTCCTTTCAAAAAAAAAAAAAAAAAAAAAAAAAAAGTGAAATTACCAGCATAAAGCGACTATTTTTTAATTAAGATTACTTCACATGAATATTGCTATACTTAAAGAAAGGTTTATGGGTGTACAACAAACCGGTAACGCAATAAAATTTGATAAAAAGCAGAGAAAGTCAGAGAAAGCAGATGTAGCCGCTCACTTTCACATCACCAAGGGTTATGGTTTCATGCCAGAGTTGACATATAATCGAAACATCCACATGCTCATTTCTACCAGAAGCTGAAACAGATGGTGCTCAATAAGATAGAGATCACACACAATACATCCATATGGTCACGCTGAGCAAAAACACAAAGATTCTATTAATGCATATCTAAAATGTTTATACATTATTGTGCATACAGTATTTTCTGTTGTTGAATAAAACAGCTTCACTTTGATGAGGCAAATATCGTAAAATTGAAAGCGTGCCATCTTGTCACATAAGAACTGTAAATAGCAAATGATGGCGTAAGAAAGGGGCTGGTGACCACATCAACACTGAGTTTAATGCATTATGTCAAACTATACATATTTTAGACAAAATCAATGACAGCTTTCACATGTTTTCAAACACCATTCTGAAATTCGATTATTTCAAACTGATTACATCATGCTGTGATAACTGTTAAAATATCAAAGTGCTCTAATTATTCTCAGTCAATATCCTAAATTGCTGTCTTTCTCAAAGCTTAAGTGCATTTTGAGATGTTGAGTGTGTGTGTGAAGAACACAATCTGACTGTTCTGTGGTTACATGGCATGTCGGTTCTTCTCCAGGCTTTTTTCAATGCTGTCAAGAACCTCCACTGCTGCTTGAGGAATTCTGGTGCCTGGGCCGAAGATACAGCTGACGCCACTATTGTAGAGGAATTCATAGTCCTGAAAGCATAAGAAAATGCATCTGAAATATTTCACTATGTCATGATTAGTAAACCAAATAATTGAGTACATTAACTTGTTTTGAACCCATTTTAAGTGTGCTTTGGAGCACACATTGAAACTAATTCAGTCGAACCAATTGTTTTTAGATAAAAATGACAATTACGGTCATAAACAGAAACCGACTCGAACTGAAATAGACTGTTCGCTCAAAATGTAGTGTGTGTTTTTTGGATCACCCAAAAATATTTAAAATTATAATGAGCCTCTAACAAGTCCACTAATGGTAAATTCCTTATTCTATATTGCACTGATATCCATCATTTACATTGAAAAATAGTGTTAAACAGCAGGAGAAAATAGACTTTTATTTATAAAAACACAAAAAGAGTTCCAAAATAATGAGTAAAAATAAACATTCACTATAATACTTGCTCATCTGTCTGAATGATCTTTATAAACCATAACCAAACCATTCTGGATGTATGGTGCATTCTGGATGTATGTATGGTGCATTCTGGATGGATGTATGGTGCATTCTGGATGGATGTATAGATGGATGTATAGATGGATGTATGGTGTATTCTGGATGGATGGATGGATGGATGTATGTATGGTGCATTCTGGATGGGTGGATGGGTGGATGTATGGTGTATTCTGGATGGATGGATGGATGTATGTATGGTGCATTCTGGATGGGTGGATGGGTGGATGTATGGTGTATTCTGGATGGATGTATAGATGGATGTATGGTGTATTCTGGATGGATGGATGGATGTATGGTGCATTCTGGATGGATGTATAGATGGATGTATGGTGTATTCTGGATGGATGGATGTATGGTGCATTCTGGATGGATGTATAGATGGATAGATGTATGGTGCATTCTGGATGGATGGATGGATGGATGTATGGTGCATTCTGGATGGATGGATGTATGGTGCATTCTGGATGGGTGCATGTATGGTGCATTCTGGATGGGTGCATGTATGGTGCATTCTGGATGGGTGCATGTATGGTGCATTCTGGATGGGTGCATGTATGGTGCATTCTGGATGGGTGCATGTATGGTGCATTCTGGATGGGTGGATGGGTGGATGGATGGTGCATTCTGGATGGATGTATGGATGTATGGTGCATTCTGGATGGATGGATGGTGCATTCTGGATGGATGGATGTATGGTGCATTCTGGATGGATGGATGGATGGATGGATGGATGGGCAGACAGACAGATTTTAGTAATAAAGTGTATGACTTGAAATTCACTACCAAATTGTTGAGTTAAAATAATGTATTAATAATATGAAGTCCTGTAGTCTGATTGGATGCATAACCTTTGATATTAACAACAAAACACAATAGAAGCATTGTCTCCTTGCTTTTAAAAAAGCCTACTTGTTTTTCTGTCCTAACTATGCACAATTATATGATCAGCTGCATTTTATTATTCACAATCAGCATGACTCATTTTTTGTGTAGTGACGCACTCGTTGAGAACCACTGATTTAAACTTTCCCTTGCAGAGCAAATCACATCACAGAAGAAGCTCAGCATATGAAACAGCTAAATACAGTTTATTATATTTAGTTTATTTGAACAGCCATGCCAAACGCTGGTGGAATCTACCTGGTAGATGTGATATAGTAGAAACAAATGGATTGTGTGCATGAGGTGGATTTCCATGCTTCAATTACCACAGCTTTCAGGCTAACACTCAATAATCATTAAATGGCACTCAGCTAAGAGGTCTAAGGAGGAACTAAGACCCTTTCAGACCTCAACGCAACCAAAAGTAAATGGAATGTATTTAATGCATTGACGGACAAGCTCAAATAAGACACAGCTGCCGTTGCACCCACACAGCAACAAAGTATTCAAAGTATCTAGCTTGCCAGTGTAAATGCAGGCATACAGGTTTCTACACACCATCCAACGTCCATATACACTAGTCAGGTTACCTGTGGCGGTATGACCCCTCCGCAGATCACCATGATATCCGGTCGGTTGAGGTTACGCAGCTCTTTGATGAGCTCGGGCACGAGTGTCTTGTGTCCAGCTGCCAGTGTGCTGACCCCCACACAATGCACGTCTGCATCTACGGCCTGTTGAGCGACCTCCAGCGGTGTCTGTCAACATGGAAATGGACACAAAACAGAAAAAAATCCAGTGAAGTGACAAGTATTTGACTGAAATTAAAGGGATAGCTTACCAAAAAATTACTCATCCTCATGTTGTTCCAAACCTGTAAGACCTTTGTTTATCTTCGAAACACAAAGATCTTTTTGATGAAATCTGAGAGCTTTCTGTACCTCCATTGACAGCTACGCAACTAATACTAATACACTTCAAAAAGTTCATAAAGAGATCGTAAAACTAACACAGCACGTTTGAGCTTCCGCAAGAACCAATGAGGTTCATTCTCGTGTTACGCAGCACGTTTGAGCTTCCTCAGGAACCAATGAGGTTCATTCTCGTGTTACGCAGCACGTTTGTGCTTCAGCAAGAACCAATGAGGTTCATTCTCATGTTACGCAGCACGTTTGTGCTTCAGCAAGAACCAATGAGGTTCATTCTCGTGTTACGCAGCACGTTTGAGCTTCCTCAGGAACCAATGAGGTTCATTCTCGTGTTACGCAGCACGTTTGAGCTTCAGCAAGAACCAATGAGGTTCATTCTTGTGTTACGCAGCACGTTTAAGCTTCAGAAAGAACCAATGAAGTTCATTCTCGTGTTACGTGGCACGTTTGAGCTTCCTCAGGAACCAATGAGGTTCATTCTTGTTACGCAGCACGTTTGTCCTTCCGCAAGAACCAATGAGATTCATTCTCGTGTTACGCGGCACGTTTGAGCTTCGTTCTCGTGTTACGCAGCACGTTTGTGCTTCTGCAAGAACCAATGAGGTTCATTCTCGTGTTACGCAGCACGTTTGAGCTTCTGCAAGAACCAGTGAGGTTCATTCTCGTGTTACGCGGCACATTTGATCTTCCGCAAGAACCAATGAGGTTCATTCTCGTGTTACGCAGCACGTTTGAGCTTCTGCAAGAACCAATGAGGTTCATTCTCGTGTTACGCGGCACATTTGATCTTCCGCAAGAACCAATGAGGTTCATTCTCGTGTTACGCAGCACGTTTGAGCTTCAGCAAGAACCAATGAGGTTCATTCTCGTGTTACGCGGCACATTTGATCTTCTGCAAGAACCAATGAGGTTCATTCTCGTGTTACGCAGCACGTTTGAGCTTCAGCAAGAACCAATGAGGTTCATTCTCGTGTTACGCAGCACGTTTGAGCTTCTGCAAGAACCAATGAGGTTCATTCTCGTGTTACGTGGCACATTTGATCTTCCGCAAGAACCAATGAGGTTCATTCTCGTGTTACGCGGCACATTTGATCTTCCGCAAGAACCAATGAGGTTCATTCTCGTGTTACGCAGCACGTTTGAGCTTCAGCAAGAACCAATGAGGTTCATTCTCGTGTTACGCATAACGTTTGAGCTTCAGCAAGAACCAATGAGGTTCATTCTCGTGTTACGCGGCACGTTTGCTTCTCCTGCGTCAAGCATGTTCGGTTGAGCTTCTGCTTATGTTCGCTGATCAATGTTTAAATGTGAATAAAAGCCTAAATTAAATCTGTTCATCATATAAAGTGATCGTGTCTCTTCAGAAAATATCTTTATCAACTTTTTGAAGCGTCGTAGTGGTAGTTGCGTAGCTGTCAATGTAGGGACAAAAAGCTCTCAGATTTCATTAAAATATCTTCATTTGTGTCTTACGGGTTTGGAATGACATGAGGGTGAGTAATTAATGACAGAATTTTCATTTTTGGGTGAACTAACTCTTTAATACTTTTATTCAGCAAGGATGCATTAAAGTGCTCAAAACTGACAGTAAAGTTAATTTTAAATTTACAAAAATTTCTATTTCAAATAAATGCTGTTCTTTTGACCTTTCTATAAATCAAAAAATCCTGAAAAAATGGTTTCCACAAAAATATAAAGCAGCACAACTGTTTTCAATATTGGTAATAATAATAAATGACCCCAAACCTTTGAACGTGGTGTAATGTGTTTGGGGTCAGAGAGACATTGACTATCAATATGAACATCATAATCTGATGCGGAAATAGTTTTTTCCAGGATGGCGTATTCATGGAGCACAAATGAGAAAACCGGATTATTCTTATTTTGAAAACTAGGGAGAAGTGGGAGCTTAACTCAGAGGTATGCATTTGATCTGCTCAGCCATGGATTCAATGTTTTGATGTCTATGGTTCAGAAAGGATCTCCTAATTGATGATAGACTTGTCTAGTCTTTAAAAAGCAAACAAGTGCCGAAATGTAGGAGATAAACACGATTAAGAAAAGTTAAGCTCCATGAGCTGATGTCTTGATTATCTTTGACACATGGATGACTTTCAGAGAGGAGATGAGATATTTTTACCCACACTTGTGAAAGCTTAGTCAAATAAAAACTCTTTTAAATGGAAACAAAAAAGTAGAGATTCACCCTGACAGTTACAGTGTCTTTCATACCTGGAAAAGCGGGCCGACGTCCACATCAAACCCAAGGTCTGCGAATCCAGTGGCGATGACCTTTGCCCCTCTATCATGACCGTCCTGTCCCATTTTGGCCACGAGCAGACGGGGATTTCTGCCTTCATGCTTTTTGAACTGTACAATTCTGAGAAACAAAAGCACACGGGATGATACCATGAACATACTAACTTTATCAAATATGATGTTTCAAACACTGTTATGGTGCTTCCGTGTCATTTTTGAAGCTTAAAAATTGTCATTTTGTGCTGAAACAAAGTCACATGGGTTTGGAACAACATGGGGTAAGTAAATTATTTTTTGATTTTTTTTTTTTTTTTAAAAAGAAGAAACTGTGGTTGGTTACTTCATATATTTTTCCTTTCAAAGCTGAAGACTGTTACAAGTGTTGTTCTCGTTAACTAAAAAAAAAACTAAAAAGCTTGCATTTTTATTCATTAATTGAAATAAAGCCATTTTTGGTAATTGAAATAAAACAAACAAAATAAAATATAAATATTAGATAAATAAATTGGCAACTTACTGAAAAAAGTTGAAGTACTAAAATTACAAACTAAAATAAAAATAAAGCTATATAGAAATATATAGAAAAATGAATAAAAATGACAAACACAAAATCCGCTAAAACTAAAATTGAAAATAAAAAATAAAAGATAATTAAAATAATAAGTACTACAATAGCATACACAGTCAAAAAATGTATTCAGACACCTTCAACATTTTCTCACATTATCACAGTTTATTTGCTATAGTTTAGAAAATGGTAATAAAATATGACAAGAACTCAGAGTTAAACTGTGTCAGAACAAATTCATCTTGATAATGTCAGATAACTTTGATAGAAAGGTATGTAATGGATTACAACCAATCAGCTGTCAGCTGTTAAATTTAAGTACACAATTAGATAATACCAATTTAGGTCATCCAATGACCAAGCAATGCTTCATTTTGTTCAGTCTGTGGTGTAAAAGGTCGCATTAGTAATTAAAGAAAAAACACTTAAGCAAAACATGGTCACGTCAAAGTGTCTGAATAATTTTGGTCCCACACTGTATGAAGAATTTTTGGCTATAATAATGTCACAGTTTACTTTATTTTGCTATCCTCACTTAAATAAATGAACTATAGTGTCCTGCACCCACTAGTAAAAAATATATATCTGGTGTCTGAATAATTTTGGGTTTGACTGTAAATAATACTTAAATAACACTCACTCTTACTAAACAAACTTGACCATATCTGGTGGTATTAAAAGGTCTGGCTACTCATGAGAGTTCAGGCTATAAGATCTGGATCTTTTGGAAGTTTTGTGGTAAATATTTATGGTGTAATGTTTGATTTTTACTGTCTCACTCTCATCTCATCTGTCAAACTGAGGTCACATTGGGCCGGGTAATGCTTTATTCTGACTGCAGAAAATCCATAAGACACACAAATACAGAGATATACAGTGGAATCTCTGAGCTTTTCTCTGTCTGAGCCATCCTGATTTATCATCAATTCAGCAGCTAAAGATAAATCCAGTTACATTTAGTGCTTTATCACAATAACAATGATGATAACATAAGGGTCAAAAGGAAGATAGTTATGGGGTCAGCTCAAGAGCAACAAAAGATTAAATGTATGCAAACTGTTATTATTGTTCAATGCAACATTTGACCTCCTTTGGAATACATGAGACAAAAGTCTTCATGAGCAGGTTATACTATAGAGAGAACAGGGTCATTACAAATGCTCATAAACTTTCATTGCATGCGTGGTGTGTTTGGGATCATTATCATGTTAGAAATTACACATCTCCAAATAGATCCTCCATACTTGGCTACATTGTGTCCAGCAGGATTCCCAAATATTGGTCCATTTTTAAAGTAGCAGCAACTTTGTAGATCCTTCCAACACCTCCTGCAGACATGCGTTCCCAGTACCATTATGTTGCCATGCTTAATGGTGCCATGCATGAATTTGGTATTCAACCACTCCAGTTGCCACCTACTAACATATCTGAAAAGGTTGTTGAATATTGACTTGTCAGACTACTCCAATCTTTATGTTCTTTGGCAAATGCAAGGTGTTTTTTGCAGAAGATAAAACTGATTAATGGTTTCTTTACTGGTACACAACCTCTCAATCTAGCTTCTTATAGCCATTGGTTACAGTTCAAGATGAAATTGGAGGTCTCATCCAGGTCTTTAGAAGCTGTTTTGAGGTGGTTCCACATTCAGGTGATTTTCATCCTTCTGTCAAAAATGCTCACTAGTCTTCCTTGACCAGCCACAGCACTTTAATGCACTTTATTCTGCATGGTAGCGGTCTCACGGTTCTTTGAAATAATTCTGTGGTCATTGTGACCATTCAAATCCAGCACATGAGCAATATCCAAACCGATTGACCAGATTTAGCCATTTTAATGATATCCTCCTTTGTTGCAGAGGACAGATCCTCTCATTTTTAACTACAACCCACAAAATAACATCTAATTATATAGCTAAATACCTGCCACATAGTGATTTATTGAATTATAGGCTGAAAATAATGAGTGCAAGCTCGGACATCACTTGTGGCCACTATATACTGTTTAACACACACACACACACTTTCATAATATTAGATATACATTTTCGTTGTAATATCTTTACATGTCATACATTTTATGTTATATTATTGTGTAGGCCTATGTATGTATTCCATTATTTCAACTCCTTTCCCCTGGCCTAAAGGGAAGAAGTTGGATGCACCCCTGGGCAGGACTAGTAAGTAATCTTGGGGGTTTTTTGTCCACTTATTTGGACATGCTATTCATTTGACCAACAGCTTTTAGCATACTAAACAGCAGGAAAGCAGCCATATTTGGATGTGGGGAATGAGTACTGTTCCAGGAAGTGGCACTCAGTTTCAGGAAGAGAAATTTGCAAGCTCCTACCTATTATGCGCCAGCGCTATCTCCTCATGCTCGCCAAACTCGCTGCGGTACGCTCCGCTGACCATGCGCGTGCTGGCCTTGTGCTCCCCGAAAACTGATTTCATGGCATCTGTGATCTCCCCCACCGAGCACCTACAGAATCCAACAGAATCCTTTAATCCACACATATCCACATTATATCATGCAACACAATTCCTTTATTGTTGTTTAGATTGTCATATGATTACATTTGTGTTTGCAGTGCATTAAAGAGGCAGAAATCGCATTCCATATATTAAAAGCGTGTGATCCCCCAACCTGCCGCTGAGAAACAGCAGCTTTGCGCTAAGCTTGGTAAAACAAAGACACGTGGCACTAACTCGACCTCTTCCAGCTAGACATCCAAAATGTATAATATGGGGGGGGGAGAAAAAAAAAAAACAAATCACAAAAGATATTCAGACAATGTCTCAATGTGCACCAAAGTTATTACAATAACTGAAACTAAAACAATAAAAAAAAAATTTGTTACTTGACAAAATGATATATATATATATATATATATATATATACACACATACACAGTGGGGAGAACAAGTATTTGATACACTGCCGATTTTGCAGGTTTTCCTACTTACAAAGCATGTAGAGGTCTGTAATTTTTATCATAGGTACACTTCAACTGTGAGAGACGGAATCTAAAACAAAAATCCAGAAAATCACATTGTATGATTTTTAAATAATTATTTTGCATTTTATTGCATGACATAAGTATTTGATCACCTACCAACCAGTAAGAATTCCGGCTCTCACAGACCTGTTAGTTTTTCTTTAAGAAGCCCTCCTGTTGTCCACACATTACCTGTATTAACTGCACCTGTTTGAACTTGTTACCTGTATAAAAGACACCTGTCCACACACTCAATCAAACAGACTCCAACCTCTCCACAATGGCCAAGACCAGAGAGCTGTGTAAGGACATCAGGGATAAAATTGTAGACCTGCACAAGGCTGGGATGGGCTACAGGACAATAAGCAAGCAGCTTGGTGAGAAGGCAACAACTGTTGGCGCAATTATTAGAAAATGGAAGAAGTTCAAGATGACGGTCAATCTCCCTCGGTCTGGGGCACCATGCAAGATCTCACCTCGTGGGGCATCAATGATCATGAGGAAGGTGAGGGATCAGCCCAGAGATACACGGCAGGACCTGGTCAATGACCTGAAGAGAGCTGGGACCACAGTCTCAAAGAAAACCATTAGTAACACACTACGCCGTCATGGATTAAAATCCTGCAGCGCACGCAAGGTCCCCCTGCTCAAGCCATGTCCAGGCCCATCTGCAGTTTGCCAATGACCATCTGGATGATCCAGAGGAGGAAAGGGAGAAGGTCATGTGGTCTGATGAGACAAAGATAGAGCTTTTTGGTCTAAACTCCACTCGCCGTGTTTGGAGGAAGAAGAAGGATGAGTACAACCCGAAGAACACCATCCCAACCGTGAAGCATGGAGGTGGAAACATCATTCTTTGGGGATGCTCTCCTGCAAAGGGGACAGGATGACTGCACCGTATTGAGGGGAGGATGGATGGGGCCATGCATCGCGAGATCTTGGCCAACAACCTCCTTCCCTCAGTAAGAGCATTGAAGACGGGTCGTGGCTGGGTCTTCCAGCATGACAACGACCCGAAACACACAGCCAGGGCAACTAAGGAGTGGCTCCGTAAGAAGCATCTCAAGGTCCTGGAGTGGCCTAGCCAGTCTCCAGACCTGAACCCAATAGAAAATCTTTGGAGGGAGCTGAAAGTCCGTATTGCCCAGCGACAGCCCCGAAACCTGAAGGATCTGGAGAAGGTCTGTATGGAGGAGTGGGCCAAAATCCCTGCTGCAGTGTGTGCAAACCTGGTCAAGAACTACAGGAAACGTATGATCTCTGTAATTGCAAACAAAGGTTTCTGTACCAAATATTAAGTTCTGTTTTTCTGATGTATCAAATACTTACGTCATGCAATAAAATGCAAATTAATTACTTAAAAAAATCATACAATGTGATTTTCTGGATTTTTGTTTTAGATTCCGTCACTCACAGTTGAAGAGTACCTATGATAAAAATTACAGACTTCTACATGCTTTGTAGGTGGGCAAACCTGCAAAATCAGCAGTGTATCAAATACTTGTTCTCCCCACTGTGTGTGTATATACACTCACCTAAAGGATTATTAGGAACACCATACTAATACTGTGTTTGACCCCCTTTCGCCTTCAGAACTGCCTTAATTCTACGTGGCATTGATTCAACAAGGTGCTGAAAGCATTCTTTAGAAATGTTTGCCCATATTGATAGGATAGCATCTTGCAGTTGATGGAGATTTGTGGGATGCACATCCAGGGCACGAAGCTCCCGTTCCACCACATCCCAAAGATGCTCTATTGGGTTGAGATCTGGTGACTGTGGGGGCCATTTTAGTACAGTGAACTCATTGTCATGTTCAAGAAACCAATTTGAAATGATTCGAGCTTTGTGACATGGTGCATTATCCTGCTGGAAGTAGCCATCAGAGGATGGGTACATGGTGGTCATAAAGGGATGGACATGGTCAGAAACAATGCTCAGGTAGGCCGTGGCATTTAAACGATGCCCAATTGGCACTAAGGGGCCTAAAGTGTGCCAAGAAAACATCCCCCACACCATTACACCACCACCACCAGCCTGCACAGTGGTAACAAGGCATGATGGATCCATGTTCTCATTCTGTTTACGCCAAATTCTGACTCTACCATCTGAATGTCTCAACAGAAATCGAGACTCATCAGACCAGGCAACATTTTTCCAGTCTTCAACTGTCCAATTTTGGTAAGCTCGTGCAAATTGTAGCCTCTTTTTCCTATTTGTAGTGGAGATGAGTGGTACCCGGTGGGGTCTTCTGCTGTTGTAGCCCATCCGCCTCAAGGTTGTGGGTGTTGTGGCTTCACAAATGCTTTGCTGCATACCTCGGTTGTAACGAGTGGTTATTTCGGTCAAAGTTGCTCTTCTATCAGCTTGAATCAGTCGGCCCATTCTCCTCTGACCTCTAGCATCAACAAGGCATTTTCGCCCACAGGACTGCCGCATACTGGATGTTTTTCCCTTTTCACACTATTCTTTGTAAACTCTAGAAATGGTTGTGCGTGAAAATCCCAGTAACTGAGCAGATTGTGAAATACTCAGACCGGCCCGTCTGGCACCAACAACCATGCCACGCTCAAAATTGCTTAAATCACCTTTCTTTCCCATTCTGACATTCAGTTTGGAGTTCAGGAGATTGTCTTGACCAGGACCACACCCCTAAATGCATTGAAGCAACTGCCATGTGATTGGTTGATTAGATAATTGCATTAATGAGAAATTGAACAGGTGTTCCTAATAATCCTTTAGGTGAGTGTATATATATATATATATATATATATATATATATATATATATATATATATATATATATATATATACACACACACACACACACATATACACACACACACACACACACAGACACACACACACACACACACACACAGACACACACACACACACACACACACACACACACACGTTAGTGGGTGGGATATATATTAGGCAGCAAGTGAACATTTTGTCCTCAAAGTTGATGTGTTAGACATTTTTTTTTTTGAATTTGAGCGAGTTTGACAAGGGCCAAATTGTGATGGCTAGACGACTGGGTCAGAGCATCTCCAAAACAGCAGCTCTTGTGAGGTGTTCCCGGTCTGCAGTGGTCAGTATCTATCAAAAGTGGTCCAAGGAAGGAACAGTGGTGAACCGGCGACAGGGTCATGGGCAGCCAAGGCTCATTGATGCGCGTGGGGAGCGAAGGCTGGCCCGTATGGTCCGATCAAACAGACGAGCTACTATAGTTCAAATTGCTCAAGAAGTTAATGCTGGTTCTGATAGAAAGGTGTCAGAATACACAGTGCATCGCAGTTTGTTGCGTATGAGGCTGCATAGCCGCAGACCAGTCAGTGTGCCCATGCTGACCCCTGTCCACCGCCGAAAGTGCCAACAGTGGGCACGTGAGCATCAGAACTGGACCACGGAGCAATGGAAGAAGGTAGCCTGGTCTGATAAATCACGTATTCTTTTACATCACGTGGATGGCCGGGTACATGTGCATCGCTTACCTGGGGAACACACAGCACCAGGATGCACTATGGGAAGTAGGCAAGCCGGCGGAGGCAGTGTGATGCTTTGGGCAATGTTCTGCTGGGGATCCTGCCATCCATGTGGATGTTACTTTGACATGTACCACCTACCTAAGCATTGTTGCAGACCATGAACACCCTTTCATGGAAACGGTATTCCCTGGTGGCTGTGGCCTCTTTCAGCAGGATAATGTGCCCTGCCACAAAGCAAAAATGGTTCAGGAATGGTTTGAGGAGCACAACAATGAGTTTGAGGTGTTGACTTGGCCTCCAAATTCCCCAGATCTCAATCCAATCGAGCATCTGTGGGATGTGCTGAACAAACAAGTCCAATCCATGGAGGCCCCACTGCGCAACATACAGGACTTAAAGGATCTACTGCTAACATCTTGGTGCCAGATACCACAGCACACCTTCAGGGGTCTAGTGGAGTCCATGCCTTGACGGGTCAGGGCTGTTTTGGCAGCAAAAGGGGTACAAACACAATATTAGGAAGGTCAATGTTATGCCTGATTGGTGTACATTATATATATATATATATATATATATATATATATATATATATATATATATATATATAAAAAAAAATTCAGCTAGTTGTCAACTAAGGCAACGTTTCCTATTTTCTTTTAGTTTAACTTGATGTACTAAAAAAACTAAAACGGAAATAAAAATTAATAAAAACTATATAGACAAAAAAAAAAAAAAAAAATGTATAAAAATAACAAAAACACACCACAAAATTACTAAAGCTTTAACTGAAATTAAAATGAAAACAGAGAATATAAACATAAAATCTAATTTAAAATATTAATAAAAATTAGTATCTCAATGATAATAAAATAATGCTGACATTCACCTTTTGGACTGCAAACCCACAGGTTTGCATGAGCAAAAAAACAGACTGTATAGTATGTGCATGTTTCATGAGCGCTGATGGATGAGAGACATCACACCTGTGCTTTGTCTTCCTGTCACTTCAAATAATAAAGATGGATGACATGGCTCTGTACTATTTGCAAAAATGGAGCTGCAACCTCACCAGAGTTTCTTTGTGACAGAATAATATTTATGCAAATTATTAGATCAAAACTAATAAACAATAAATGCACACGATACTAATAAATCATTTGTGATCTAATGACTAATAAATGCAACACTGGACAATGATATGTTATATATTAAAGAAGAAAGTTCTGCATCACAACAGCAAAATTTTAACATTTAATGAATGTGCGAGAGTAGCTCACATGTGCAAAAGGAATCTTTCATGTCTTTAAACGATGCAAGACAAGTCAAACACTAAGGGCCTCATCATACACCTGGCACAATGCGATGCTAGGAGTGACGCAAGTGTTTTTTGCTAGTTTTAGCCTGATGCAGTTATCATTTTCACGCCCAGTGCCACGCTGTTTAAATAGCAAATGGTTTATTGCACGTTACGCCCAAAACACACCCATGACTAATTAAGAGACTAAGTACAACCCTTTTGGACCATGCGCCTGGCGCGGCGACCATTAAACTAGCAAAAGTGGATTCAGACACGCCCTAAGTTCAGCTGTGCTTCAGACCATGCACTCAGATCGTTAAAATAGGGCCCTAATGGTTTACACTAATAAGTTACACCCTAATGTTTAGGGTTAAGGCCAGTTCACACCAGCAATGACAACTATAAAAGGTAACCATAACGATAACTATATTAATAAATGCTTGAGCTCTTTTAAAGCAGGATGGATTCTGATTGGCTGTCAGTGTTTTTATCATTCATCAGCTAGAAGAAATAATTGTTTCTCTGTGCTGTTATCGTTAAAATTGTGGTGTGAACTCTACTATTATTTTACATTCAGAACGCTTTTTAAAACTATATCTTTATCGTTATAGTTATTAGTTATCGTCCTTGTTGTAAACAGACCTATAGGGGTTTGAATAAACCTTTCGTGACTCGTGAGTGCGTTTGTGTTTTTAATTGTGAGTTCCAAACAGTTTCAAAAGCCCTCTGCATCTGGAAGTCATGAAAGCAGACCCACCGGGCTCTCGCAGCTTCCACGGCGAGCTCCAGTAGGTTTCCATCTCTGGTACGTGCACACTGCTCGATCGCGGCCAAGCACCTTTTCGCCGCCTCTGCATCCCTGCTCTCTCTGACCTGCAATGCAAGCGCAGCTTCATTACGATCTGCAAACACTGACCCTGGATCAACCATACAAACATACAAAAACATGGAATCAGTCCGGAGTGTATAAACAACATGGGTGACATTTAAAATCATGCAGATGGAGGTTTGGAAGGGCATCAATACACTGCAGGGGAAAACCGTCTCAGAAAACACAGCATATACTGCAGATTATTATAACTAAACTACTTTATTTGCTGTGAACGGGGTGAACAAATTGTGAATGCAGTCAAACACAGAGAGGTACTGTGTTCCTTCACATTCTCTAGTTTGTGCTAATATTGTGCAGAAAAATGTAATCTCATAAAAATAATAAAAGGTCCCACAGGATCATCTGACTGTTAAATGATGGTGTGTGATCTTTATGCAATACCTTTGGCTAAAGGGAGAGTCCTTTCAGTGTTGTTTTGTTAAATAAAACTAAAAATATTAAAAATCATTCAGTAATTGAAATAAAGCTAGAAAAAAAAATTAAATCTAAATATTAGGTGAAAATTAGCAACCAAATTAAACAAGTTTTATTTGAAGTAGTAAAATAACTAAAACTGAAAAAAAAATATTAAAGCTATATAGGTTTATAAAAAACTAAAAAAAAAAAAAAAAAAGACAAAAGCACATAAAATTACTAAAAATTTAACAAATTAAAATGTAAAAATAAAAAGTTAATTTAAAATATTAATAAATACTATAAGAGCATGTAATAATACTGATTCCTTTGCAGAATCTTCATAACATTATATTTTCCCTAAGGACTACTTATAATATTAGTAAAGTTTTTGTGAGGGTTTAAAAAGAACAAACGTGTAGCTCAAATTGTTGTTTCTTTGTGGTGTTGCACGCGGTGTTACCCAACATCACCCCATTCGTGCAGTACATACTTTCTGAACTGAAGATGTTTTGCGGAAACCATGAAGAGATGATGAATGAACAGATGCCAAATGCTTCCAGATTAAACAAACCACCGTCAAATCTTTGAACCATCACTGACAGAAACTAAGTGGCTGGCACTTTAAATTTTACATCACGGCTGTTTCATACGTTTACATTTTCAACATCAATATACGGACTGTCATCACATGAGAATTCCAAGGCAACGTTAATGCAAATTAATTATTTAAAAATCATACAATGTGATTTTCTGGATTTTTGTTTTAGATTCCGTCTCTCACAGTTGAAGTGTACCTATGATAAAAATTACAGACCTCTACATGCTTTGTAAGTAGGAAAACCTGCAAAATCAGCAGTGTATCAAATACTTGTTCTCCCCACTGTACCTACCTTTTCCATTTTGTCCGACTTGTCGTTGTGTTTTCTGATTTGTTATTTTATTTCCGGAATTGTTATTTTGTTTTCGTAATTGTGATTTGTTTTGCACTTCTTAGCCACCGTATAAATATGTACTTATTTTGTAATTAATTATTTTGCTCATACAACCAAATTAGGTTAAACTTTATTTTAAGGTGTCCGTGTTACAGTGTAATTACACATTTAAGTACTAAGTAATAATAATGAACTATATGTACTTACTATAATTAACTGTAGTTAATTATAATAATTAACTTCGAATCCACTTTTACTAGTTTAACGACGGAAAAAAAAACGGTCAGCGAGCCAGGCACATGGTCCAAAAGGGTTGTACCTAGTCTCTTAATGAGTCATGGGTGTGTTTTGGGCGTAACGTGCAATAAACCAATCAGAGTTATTATTAGAGGCATGTGACCATTCCAAAGGAATAGTCTCCAAGAGAACTCAACAGAGTTCTCTTCTCTTCTCTTCTCTTCTCTTCTCTTCTCTTCTCTTCTCTTCTCTTCTCTTCTCTTCTCTTCTCTTCTCTTCTCTTCTCTTCTCTTCTCTTCTCTTCTCTTCTCTTCTCTTCTCTGACGTGTTTACTGGCGCGAGGGTGGGGCAACCTGTCACTCACATGAGATCCACCAATAGCAAACCACAACCATCCAATCAATTTCCGCTGAAACAAAATCAAGTCCCGCCCTACATTTATTCTTGTTTGAGAAGCCGTTTCACTAGGATATACAATAGGGAAGAAGACTATTGCAACTTCCGTTTTAAGCCGACTCACATTGCTCCCACATCCCTGAATATAATTCTATATAGTTTTAGGTCAACGTCATTGATTTTCTTTAACATTTACAAATCTGTATTGCAATGATGAACACAATGTTGATATTTTCACTGACTCAATTATAGCCATTTCAATGGAGCACTTCAAGTGCGATTGAATTAAAGCCCTTCATTGTGATTAGGCAACATCGCAGAGTGCTCGATTGGGAATGGACTATATGTGACCGTCTCGGATCACGCCAATGCGGATGAAGGCACTCGATTTCAAAATCCGTGCTGTGAGTCATCGCCAGAGGGAACTAACCTTCCGCAGTTTTTCAATCTGCTTGTTACGCACAGCTGTGTTGTCGATGGCAAGCACTTCGACGGATTCTTCCTTCTCCAGGCGGTACTTGTTGACACCCACGATGACCTCAGAGCCTATAATGAGACAGAGACAGTGTGAGAGGACATAAGTAGCAGAGCCTAAATAATGAAGGGCAACACTAGAGTCATATTTTGACTCTGATGCTAAAAATAAACCATCACAGCTTTGCAGATCTTTGTGCATGACTTTGTAGGTTACAGATTTAATGGGCTCCTTTCACCTCATTATGAGACAAGGATAATCATCCATATAGAAACAAAAGCTTACAGGGAGTGTTCTATTATCTTACAGCACATGTTCATTAAACACACACCTGGAGGGCACACCTCTAGGGATATCATTGCAACTGTCTTGGGTAGTCAGAGTTTTGACTATTGGTATCAAGTGTAGTTTGAATCAGAATCAGAATGAGATTTATTGCCAAGTATCTCCAAGGAATTTGTTTTTGTAACTAAAACTTCCAGTGCACAGATAAAATAATAAGAAACAAATAATTAAAATAAAATAAACATAAGTGAATAATAAATATTTTATAAAAATACACAATAGACAATACATGCATGTACAAATATGTTATAGTATAATTATGCAGGGGAATGTGAATAAGAGGAAGGATATGTTAAACAAATATAAGTATAGATGTTTGGTATTGCACACATTTTTTTATTGCACAGGGGATGCAATAGTCCATGTTACTTTTATTAAGGGGCAAAGTCATCCAGGAACAGAGAGTGGGAAAATTTGGAACTGATGATACAATACTGAGTGCGAATACATGTAAAGCCTTACAGCGATTATTCTAACATTATAATTTTGTGGATTTTCATTCATGTATATTAGCTTGGAGGTCATCTACACTTGCTAGCGTACTCCTAAACAGTGTTATTTTAGAATAATTGAGATACTATTATAGTTTTTATTCATTTTTTGAATGTTTCATTTTTATATTTTCCATTTTAAATTAAAATTTTAGTATTTAGTTGCGTTTTTGCAATTTTATTAGTTTTATATGGTTTTAGTTTTAGCTAACTATAACAACTGCTCCTTCTATAATGCTTCTTTTGAACTTTCTAGTCAAAGAATCCTATTTTTTTTGTCACAGATTCTACAAAACTATTAAGCAGCATAACTGCTTTGAACATTTATAATAATTAGAAATGTTTCTTGAGCATCAAATCAGCATATTAGAATGATTTCTGAAGGATCATGTGACACTGAAGACTGGAGTAATGATGCTGAAAATTCAGCTTTGATCACAGGAATAAATTACATTTTAAAATATATTCAAATAGAAAACAGTTCTTTTAATTTGTAATATTATTATTATTTTTATTATTAATAATATTAATAATAATAATAATAATAATAATAATACACAATATTGCTATTTTTATAGTATCAAATAAATGCAGCCTTAATGAGCATAAGAGACTTCTTTTCAAAAACATTTTAATCTTACTGACTCCAAACTTTTGAACGGTAGTGTACACATTTAAAATTTGCAGCGCTGAAAAGCAAACTAAAAATGTATGACTCGTCCTGCACAACACAGATTTGTCCAATCAAATGCTCTCTAGAATGAAGATGCCCCTCCCCCTAATTCCATCTGTAACTAGCAAATCCTGATAGTCTCTGACAAATCAACTACTTAAAACAAGAAAGACTTTCTGAAAATAAAGAAATGTAAACCCTGAACAAGTGAAGTGAATGACAGGACAGAAGACAAACGACAGGCTGGTCCACTCATACATATTCCACCACTCATGCACATGAGAAAAATCCATCGAGGGCCCTCAAGATCGAAGCCTTGATCATCTGGGGTCTGAACAAATGCGGGAGCTTCAAACATCTGCTGCAAACCCAATATGAGCTAGTTTCTGTTTGAAATGTTGAACAGAATTGAACAAATGTTGAAATGCATCTTCTGGGCAACTTCAGGGTAACTGACATTCACTGATAACCACAGTCTGGGAGGGACATCCTGAAGAGCATACAAAAATGTTGGAAAGCTAACTGTGAGTTTAGAGCGATTTAAGGATCCTGGGTCCATTCAGTAAATATTTACTCAAACATGACCACACTGAACATCCTGGATTTGAAATCCTATTTAAAGGGTTAGTTCACCCAAAAATGAAAATTCTGTCATTAATTA
>CM077185.1:33791850-33844350 GCA_039654105.1 Coreius guichenoti
GCACCCGTTTTCGGTCGACTGGTTGATTGATGTCTCCACAGCAGCCGAGAGCATTCTAACGTGACATCTGCCTCAACACCCACTCACCTGTGAGCGGTTTCTTATCTATTTATTGTTAAAAAAAAAAAAAGAGCGGAAACGTCAACTCAAATCCTCTCTATAAATCCCAGAACTTTTCCAGTTGAAGCAACCCCTCTCAGAGTCAATCATCAATTACTCCTGTAACGGTTACAATGTCATCGCTAACCTAGCTTACTGTAGTGATGATGCTTTCAAGCAGAGACAGTATAGGAAGGAGAAGCCTGCTGTTGAAAAATTAACTGGAGAAAACGTAACTGGCATTCAGTTAAAAGAAATAATTGTCTTTCTGACAGACGCAGCATCTGCTTACTTACTCTAGAAAGAACAAACGTGCATTCACTTGAAAATGTGGAAGCCCATTCAAGTAGATTGGAGCTGTACTTGTATTCCAAATGCTTACTCAAACAAGTTCAACTTTCTTGAATGAATTTATATGCGTTTTTAATGCATGTGACGGGCCGAGGCCACTTCCTTTGGTCATGGAGGTTTTAAAAGTAGCCTACACAGTTAAATGGGACATTAGTCACATGTCCTGGGCTGTAATCATGTATTCAGACGTGTATATGAGTGTTTTGCTTTGGTACCTGAATCAATGCGTGCTTGTCTGCGGGCGGCACATTCCTCGATGCGCAGTTTGGGAATTCCCTCGGCCACAGCCCGAGCCATACCTCCCATGTCCTCAATCTCAGTGATGAACTAAGACACAAGGAGAACAGAATTCATGTAAACATACATATCACAGATATTGCTAGCCCTTATGCAACAGATCGGAGTGCTTAAAATAGGAATAATTTAAGCAAATACTTATTTTTTATAAATCCAAGAATTATTTTTATGACAGATAACTGATATGGCTGTCATTAAATAATAATTGTTATTATTATTATTACGCATTAAATAAAACTAGTAATTATATTAATTTGAAATTATGCAGTAATAATATAATAATAATAATAATAATACTATTACCAATAATATTCATACAATAAATACAATTTAACAATTATTAATTAATAAAATGTATGAAGTTAAGTCAAATCACACATATTTATATAGTGCTTTATACAATACAGATTTTTTAAAATAATTTTTATAATTTGTAAATTTGTTACAAAATTAATCAATTATGAAACAAATTCAATTTTAGCTGTAACAGTTCTAAATCAACTCTACTTCATATACAATTAAATACTGTTTTAATAAAACAACACAGATTAATTAATATTTATTAATATCATATTATAATTAAATATTTATTATATTATTACCATTCCTATGCAATATGTATTATGTGTATAATAATAATAATAATAATAATAATAATAATTTATACTTGCATTTAAGTCATCCAACAAATGTATTATTATTTATTTTAAATATTATTATTAATTATAGTAATAATAATAATAATAATATTATTATTATTATTATAACATAATAATAATAATAATAGAAAAACATTAATATTTTATGTCATTATATTAATTAATAAATTTATTAATTCAAGTTTGTATTAATGTAATTAATTATTAATGAAATGTATTGAACTGTATTGATTGTATACATTATTATTATTATCATCCATAACAAATATTACACAATACATATTAAATAAAAACAATTATCATATTGATAATAAAATACATTGTTCTTATTATTATTATTATTATTATTATTAATCATAATAATAGTATTTGAAATACATATAATTAATCCATCTGTTTCTGTAATATTTATTATTTAATTTTAATTGATACATTTTTATTAATAAAATATATTAAAATTGATTGCATAAAAATTGTTGTTATTATTGCTACTACTATATATGAATACATTATTTCTAATTAATTCAATTACTATACATTTTATTCAATGCATATTAATTAATAATTACATTATAATATTATTATAATACTGGCTATATAACATCAGTTATAAGTCATAACATTAAAATAAGTATCAGCTAAAATTTCTACATCCTGTGTGTTGTCGTCATTAATAATTTCATTATGTGCTTTTTAAGACGCATCAAGTGTTTAATTATAGATCTAGATATGCTATGTAAAGTCAAGTGGATTTTTCATTATGCAGGGGGGAAAATCCATTAACACAGTTTATAATTAAATACATTTGTCTCCACTGATTATGACGCACAACATTAGACATCCACACATAAATATCTGCCAGTTAAAGAAGGTTTATCAAGGTAATAAAGGTTTATAATGAGAGTTTCTCTGTAGTACGAACCGTGAGCGCCGAGTTGTAAACATCATTGGTGAGGGCCTCCATCATGTAGGACCCACCCCAGGGGTCAGCCACCTTCGGGATGCCCGACTCCTCCTGGATGATGATCTGTGTGTTGCGGGCGATGCGGGCACTCTTGACCGTGGGCAGACCCAGAGCCTCGTCAAAAGAGTTTGTGTGCAGGGACTGTGTGCCGCCAAATACTGCAGCCATGGCCTCGATTACGGTACGGACCACATTGTTGTAAGGGTCCTGAATGTGGACAGATGGGGTACATTTAATCATCAGACCCATCGCAACATAATTTATGCTAAAAATATGGCAGGATTTTGGACCAATGATATTTCCCCAGGGGCGTGACTACCCAGCACGACATCACAGAAACTGAAGACCAGCAAATGACAAAATGTCATATCCTGTACTGCCTGTCAAAGATGTTATTTATCACTATTACTCTTTACTGCACCACAGCTAATTTACTGAGCTGTTGTCCATCATCGTTCAAAGAGCAAGAAACATGAGCTGTGAATGAGCCTGCGGTCACAGTACCTGCTCCGTGAGGGACCATCCAGATGTCTGACAGTGAGTTCTCAGCAGGAGGGATTTGGAGTTCTTGGGTTGGAACTTCTCTTTGATAAGTGTCGCCCACAGACGGCGTGCAGCCCTCAGCTTCGCTATTTCCATATAAAAATTCATGCCGATGCCCCAGAAGAACGACAGTCTAAAAAGAGATCATGCAGTAATCACAGTATGTCTTGAAACCTTTAGAAAACTAAACATATCAACTATGCTCAGGCATGTGATCAGCTAAAGACAAAAAAGACCACGCCTCCAATGTATTTATATAATTACATCAAAACCGTTGCAATTTGATGATTGCACTAAGCCATATCATATCGGGTCCCACCATGATGTGTCAAAATTCATAAAAAAAAGTTACCGGTGAGTAAAGCCAATTTTTACTCACATTTGCCGCTTTAAACAATGTTAATACTGTCCCGCAGATGACGCAACGAGCAATCCGTGCATGAAAACGCAACATTCACAGATTTAAGCAATTAAATCCGATATATAAATAAGGGAGAAAAAAAAAATATTATCACATTCCTGTGTGCTATTCTTTATTATTATTTTATCATTATCATCATCATCATCTTTATAACCTATAATGTAATTATTAATTAATATACATTAATTAAAATGTGTAGTAATTGAATTAATTAGAAATAATGTACTCATATATAGTAGCAATAATAATAACAATATTTATACAATCAATATTATATATCGTAATACTTTGTAAAAATGTATCAATTAAAAGTGTATTAAAGAAACAGATGGATCAATGATATGTATTTCTAATACTATTCCTATTGCTATTATGATTAATAATATTAATAATAATAGTAGTAGTAATAATAATAATGTATTGTTTTATTATCAATATCATTATAATTTTATTTAATATCTAATAATAATAATAATAATAATAATAATAATAATAATAATAATATGTATACAATCAATAGTCTAATACATTTAATTAATAATTAATTACATTTTATTAATTATTAAAAAATGTATTAATTCAAGTTTGTATTAATGACAAAAATATATTAATTGAAATGATTTTCTAATATTATTATTGTTATTATCAAGTTATTTTATTAACATTATTATTAGCATTACTATTTAATAAGCATTGTGTATTATATTATTTAACTTGTACTTATTATTTTATATTATTATTATTTTTCATAATAACAATAATGATAACAATATGGAATTGTAGAGAGATGAAAGGAAATGTCACTGAATCTCAGAGTTTACCTGGGAGCGAATTCATCGATGGTGAGTCCAGCCTTTAGTCCGGTCCTGCAGTATTCCAGTCCATTGGCAATAGTGTAAGCTAACTCCAGGATGGCATCAGCGCCAGCTTCCTGTATGTGGTATCCACTGATGGAAATGGAATTAAACTTGGGCATATTCTGTAAGAAGACAATTTAATGTGTTACAAGGTGTAGAGGAGAGATACCCTCTGAAAATTGATTCAACAAAGACAGTCAAAACTACAGGGGTGTGACAATCCCATATGTTTGCATCATAAAATAATCAAAGAGTCTGATAAAGAACAGAGTTTCAGAAAAAAAAAGATCAAAAACAATCACAATTCAATATCTAAATATTACAGACAACATCACTATCATATGCTGAACATTCTATCAATATAAGTCATTAGAAGATTAAAAACTGTGATTTCAAAGTTCATAGAGAGAGAGAGAGAGAGAGAGAGAGAGAGAGAGAGAGAGAGAGAAAATGACATTTATATGTCATGTCACATAAGCCGTACCTTTGAAGTGTAGGCGAAGATATCGGCGATGGCGTGCATTGAGGGCTCTGGAGGGAAGATGTAGGTGTTTCGCACCATGAACTCTTTGAGGATGTCATTCTGGATTGTGCCGGTCAGCTTCGCCTTGGGCACACCTTGCTCTTCTCCGGTCACGATGAACATGGCTAGAATAGGAATGACGGCTCCGTTCATTGTCATGGACACAGACATCCTCTCCAGCGGGATGCCATCAAACAGCAGTTTGGTGTCCTCTACGGTGTCGATAGCTACACCTGCCATTCCCACATCCCCATGAACTCTGGGATTGTCCGAGTCGTAACCTCTGTGTGTCGCAAGGTCAAAGGCCACAGAGAGGCCCTGCTGGCCCGCTGCAAAGGGAATTTTTATATGACTTGTATCATATTCATTTGAAGTCCCCTTGAGATTTTAAGTTAAAGGGTTAGTTCACCCAAAAATTCTGTCATCATTCATGTAATTTCAAACTCATAAAACTTTCGTTCATCTTTGAAACACAAATGAAGATAGTACGGCTGAGCGTCCGTTTACCATATTTGAGTGCTCTATGTATGTTCTCTGATTGATGTTTATATGCGAATAAAAGCCTAAATTAAATATGTGCATCATATAAAGCCATCATGACTCTTCAGAAGACTTGGATTAAACCGCTCGGTTCATTTTGATTTTTTTCAATCTCTTTATGAACGTTTTGAAGCGTCAGAGTTTTGGGTGAATAGACTGTCAATGGAGGGACAGAAATCTCTCAGATTTCATTAAAAATATCTTCATTTGTGTTTGGAAAAGGAAAGCAAGTCTCATGGGTTTGGAACGACATGAGAGTGAGAAATTTATGACAGAACTTTCATTTTGGGTTAATTATATCAATATTGCAAATTTTCAAATATTTCACATTCACGATTCTGTCAGTCACATGAAATGCAGATAAACAAATAAAATAGTTTAATTCAATTAGTTCAAAATAGTTCAATATTTACATAATAAAAATAATTTTTTATACTATTTTATTTATATTTATATTTATATATTTATATATATATATATATATATATATATATATATATATATATATATATATATATATATATATATATATATATATATATATATACATATATACACACACACAGTGGGGAGAACAAGTATTTGATACACTGCCGATTTTGCAGGTTTGCCCACTTACAAAGCATGTAGAGATCTGTAATTTTTATCATAGGTACTCTTCAACTGTGAGTGACGGAATCTAAAATCCAGAAAATCACATTGTATGATTTTTAAATAATTAATTTGCATTTTATTGCATGACATAAGTATTTGATCACCTACCAACCAGTAAGAATTCCGGCTCTCACAGACGTGTTAGTTTTTCTTTAAGAAGCACTCCTGTTCTCCATTCATTACCTGTATTAACTGCACCTGTTTGAACTCGTTACCTGTATAAAAGACACCTGTCCACACACTCAATCAAACAGACTCCAACCTCTCCACAATGGCCAAGACCAGAGAGCTGTGTAAGGACATCAGGGATAAAATTGTAGACCTGCACAAGGCTGGGATGGGCTACAGGACAATAGGCAAGCAGCTTGGTGAGAAGGCAACAACTGCTGGCGCAATTATTAGAATATGGAAGAAGTTCAAGATGACGGTCAATCTCCTTCGGTCTGGGGCACCATGCAAGATCTCACCTCGTGGGGCATAAATGATCATGAGGAAGGTGAGGGATCAGCCCAGAACTACACGGCAGGAACTGGTCAATGACCTGAAGAGAGCTGGGACCACAGTCTCAAAGAAAACCATTAGTAACACACTACGCCGTCATGGATTAAAATCCTGCAGCGCACGCAAGGTCCCCCTGCTCAAGCCAGCGCATGTCCAGGCCCGTCTGAAGTTTGCCAATGACCATCTGGATGATCCAGAGGAGGAATGGGAGAAGGTCATGTGGTCTGATGAGACAAAAATAGAGCTTTTTGGTCTAAACTCCACTCGCCGTGTTTGGAGGAAGAAGGATGAGTACAATCCCAAGAACACCATCCCAACCGTGAAGCATGGAGGTGGAAACATCATTCTTTGGGGATGCTTTTCTGCAAAGGGAACAGGACGACTGCACCGTATTGAGGGGAGGATGGATGGGGCCATGTATCGCGAGATCTTGGCCAACAACCTCCTTCCCTCAGTAAGAGCATTGAAGATGGGTCGTGGCTGGGTCTTCCAGCATGACAACGACCCAAAAAACACAGCCAGGGCAACTAAGGAGTGGCTCCGTAAGAAGCATCTCAAGGTCCTGGAGTGGCCTAGCCAGTCTCCAGACCTGAACCCAATAGAAAATCTTTGGAGGGAGCTGAAAGTCCGTATTGCCCAGCGACAGCCCCAAAACCTGAAGGATGTGGAGAAGGTCTGTATGGAGGAGTGGGCCAAAATCCCTGCTGCAGTGTGTGCAAACCTGGTCAAGAACTACAGGAAACGTATGATCTCTGTAATTGCAAACAAAGGTTTCTGTACCAAATATTAAGTTCTGCTTTTCTGATGTATCAAATACTTATGTCATGCAATAAAATGCAAATTAATTACTTAAAAATCATACAATGTGATTTTCTGGATTTTTGTTTTAGATTCCGTCTCTCACAGTTGAAGTGTACCTATGATAAAAATTATAGACTTCTACATGCTTTGTAAGTGGGCAAACCTGCAAAATCGGCAGTGTATCAAATACTTGTTCTCCCCACTGTGTATGTGTATATATATACACTCACCTAAAGGATTATTAGGAACACCATACTAATACTGTGTTTGACCCCCTTTCGCCTTCAGAACTGCCTTAATTCTACGTGGCATTGATTCAACAAGGTGCTGAAAGCATTCTTTAGAAATGTTGGCCCATATTGATAGGATAGCATCTTGCAGTTGATGGAGATTTGTGGGATGCACATCCAGGGCACGAAGCTCCCGTTCCACCACATCCCAAAGATGCTCTATTGGGTTGAGATCTGGTGACTGTGGGGGCCATTTTAGTACAGTGAACTCATTGTCATGTTCAAGAAACCAATTTGAAATGATTCGAGCTTTGTGACATGGTGCATTATCCTGCTGGAAGTAGCCATCAGAGGATGGGTACATGGTGGTCATAAAGGGATGGACATGGTCAGAAACAATGCTCAGGTAGGCCGTGGCATTTAAACGATGCCCAATTGGCACTAAGGGGCCTAAAGTGTGCCAAGAAAACATCCCCCACACCATTACACCACCACCACCAGCCTGCACAGTGGTAACAAGGCATGATGGATCCATGTTCTCATTCTGTTTACGCCAAATTCTGACTCTACCATCTGAATGTCTCAACAGAAATCGAGACTCATCAGACCAGGCAACATTTTTCCAGTCTTCAACTGTCCAATTTTGGTGAGCTCGTGCAAATTGTAGCCTCTTTTTCCTATTTGTAGTGGAGATGAGTGGTACCCGGTGGGGTCTTCTGCTGTTGTAGCCCATCCGCCTCAAGGTTGTGCGTGTTGTGGCTTCACAAATGCTTTGCTGCATACCTCGGTTGTAACGAGTGGTTATTTCAGTCAAAGTTGCTCTTCTATCAGCTTGAATCAGTCGGCCCATTCTCCTCTGACCTCTAGCATCAACAAGGCATTTTCGCCCACAGGACTGCCGCATACTGGATGTTTTTCCCTTTTCACACCATTCTTTGTAAACTCTAGAAATGGTTGTGCGTGAAAATCCCAGTAACTGAGCAGATTGTGAAATACTCAGACCGGCCTGTCTGGCACCAACAACCATGCCACGCTCAAAATTGCTTAAATCACCTTTCTTTCCCATTCTGACATTCAGTTTGGAGTTCAGGAGATTGTCTTGACCAGGACCACACCCCTAAATGCATTGAAGCAACTGCCATGTGATTGGTTGATTAGATAATTGCATTAATGAGAAATTGAACAGGTGTTCCTAATAATCCTTTAGGTGAGTGTATATATATATATATATAAAATACAAACTTTTTTAGTATTTTAATTTGCTTGTGGTATTTTAAAATTATTTATTTTAATAAATTAATTAGTATATTTAGCTTGATTTTTCATGTGAGTGAACTGATGTAGTTTTAATATTGTGATGTCATACCTTTAATATTATCCCTGTAAAACTTGTTGCTTTCCTCTACAGTGCTGAAGCCAGCATATTGCCTGATGGTCCAAGGTCTGTAGGTGTACATGGTGGGGTACGGCCCTCGGGTGAACGGGAAGACTCCGGGCAGCTCATCTTCAACCGCGGCCGTGTCCGTCTGAGTGTATACAGGTTTAATAGAGAGGCCCTCTGGGGTCTTCCAGATCAGATCCTCTGGGTTTTTCCCTTTCAGCTGCTTCTTGGCCAGGGCGGCCCAGCCCTCATGGACCTTCACTTCATCTCGGTGTGGGGTGGCATTATGGAACTGTCTGGGGTGGCGCTGGGGGTCAAGGGTCGAGGATACAGAAGCTCCCAGAAGTCGTCTGGCTGTCAAAGACACGCATGCCTTCCGTGCGGTCAACATGTTGTATGCATTGGGTATATGAGAGCGAGTTTAGTTCTCATGGGTATCTGATAAAAAGAAATAAAAAGAAACAGGCTTTCACAACAAAAATGTTATTATATGTTTTATTGTGTGTGTGTGTGTGTGTGTGTGTGTGTGTGTGTGTATAAATAAGTATATGGTGATTAGTATGCATTTACAAAGAGAAAGCAAAAGATTTGCAGTCTTTGATACTGGATAATTAAGGTCACCCACACAATACGACTGCTACGACTAAAATACCTTGTAAAGCCTCCACTAGCAAACATGTAATCAAACAATACCTGTTATATAACAACAATTATATTACATGACATTTATATTACCAATAATCAAAATATATTAGCAAATGTCACATTTAAAACCGTTTACATCACGGATCATAAGCCATTTTCACTTTATATCCATTAAAGTTTGCAAACTTATAGGCCTATTTAGAGTATCCAGTTTAGAGCCTTTGCATACTAACAATAATTAATAATCTAGGACAGTGCACGACAAAATAACACTTAAATACAAGCGGTAATATGGTAATGTTTCGAAACAAAACCTTTAAAAGCAAAACAAACGCTATTTCTGACCTTGCGTTCTTCTATTTACCAGCCACTGACGACGACACGCTGACAGGCGTATTGATCTCCAGCCAATCACATTTAACAACAAACCAGAATCAGCCAATCAGCATCAGCTCTGAACCGGATGTGCAGTATATAACTTCACGGATGATGTTGAGGCTTTGAATCAAAGTTCCGTTTAGTGTTTTTGAAATATTCAAATATATATGTATAGTTCTTGTGGATAAGACCCGCCAAAAAATTACAATTATAATTATAGTGATATAGTATATTTAGTGTACTATAGCTTAGCTATATAGTGAGAGTATTATTTTGACGGTCGTACAATCGTTATGTCACATTATTTCCAGCAGGTGGTAACATATGCCGAGTTATGTGTATATACACTGCAGGTTTGCACAACTACAGTCAAACCAAAAAATATTCAGACACCAGATATAATTTTTTACTAGTGGGTGCAGGACACTAGTTCATTTATGTAAGTGAGGATAGCAAAATAAAGTAAACTGTGACATATTATACCCAAAAATTCTTCATACTGTGGACTACCAGTAAAATTGATAAACATTTGGGACCAAAATTATTCAGACACTTTGACCTGACCATGTTTTGCTTAAGTGTTTTTTCTTTAATTGCTAATGCGACCTTTTACACCACAGACTGAACAAAATGAAGCATTGCTTGGTAATTGGTTGACCTAAATTGGTATTTTCTAATTGTGTACTTAAATTTAACAGCTGACAGCTGATTGGTTGATTGTAATCAATTACATACCTTTCTATCAAAGTTATCTGACAATTATCAAGATGAATTTGTTCTGACACAATTTAATATGAGTTCTTGTCATATTTTATTACCATTTTCTAAACTATAGCGAATAAACTGTGATAATGTGAGAAAATGTTGAAGTTGTCTGAATAAATTTTGGTTTGACTGTATGTCATTATTACAATTTATATAACGACTGATTATTTTGCAAACCTGCAGTGTCTCTGCTTAAATGTAATGTTTTTGCAGAATTGCAATGCATTGTCAGTAGTTAAAATGTGCATTATGAAACATCAGACTACAGTGTAAGGCTCCAGTCAAAACGCCAATTTATTACATAATTTAGAAATTATAGACTTTTATTTCACTTTAAAACACTTATAGATTACCTATGGACTTAACATATTATTAATTTAATCTTTCTTTGTTTCATTTATGTTCATGAAATTTTCATGAACATAATTTTATTATTAATATTATATAAACAAGTGGGGGGTTTTTTAGATTTTAAAAATATTTTCATATTTATTCTTTTTCAGCCAATTTCATTTTATTATATTAAAGAAGAACATTAGCTTGAAAATGAATAGTTAATGGAAAATGTAATGTCTCGCCTCCAAGTTATAAAACAACAAATATTCTTATCTCCTGCCCTCTCTTATCTTATACACAGTAGCAGAACAGATAATAATTCGGCATCATTACACTGTTATGGTTTCAGATACAATTATATCAACAGCACAAAGATTTCCAAGAGTTCAAATGTCTTTATTAAGAGCAAGTTGATAAAATGTTCATTGAAGCCAAAGCACTCCATCGTACATATGCAGTTTGTTCCATGTCTCATTTTGATAGATCTGAATGAGACTTACAGCAAATGTTTATAAGGGACAGATTTATATATAAAATATATAGTAAATACAGTAACATTATCATTTTATCATATGCATTCAGCAGGATATACTTTTATCAAAAGTGGCAATGCAGACAGTGGTTGTTAATGCCCCTCAGAATACAGAATTATAGCCCATTATTCCCTTCTGTAAAATACTAACCTTACTAAATTCAGTAAGGCAGTGGATTCAGTCTGGTACAAATTAAAATGCTGATTTAATGATTCTATTGTATTCACATGTTTTCAGGAAAATGTAGTATGAAAAAAAAAGCACTTTGCATGTAGCAAAATGAAAACGAGATGCCAAAATAGTGTTAAGGTCATGTGTAGAAAAGATTTAAAGTAACTAAACAGTGTCTACATATTGCATTTATTGGCAAAAAAAAAAAACACAAAAGATGATGCCTAGAGTGTTTAGATGAAGATGCCTAGAAGGTTTTGTTGGTGGGGCGGGGACTGTTTCTCCTTCTCCGTTTGAGGACTTCAGCCCTGTAAAAGCTAGTGGTTCACTCCAGTTTCATCAGCTCCACATCAAATATAAGGGTGGCGTTGGGAGGAATGACACCAGGGTGTCCCGTGGCCCCATAAGCCATATCTGGGGTGCAGGTGATCTTCGCCCGCTGACCCAAACTCATCTGAAATTAGGCAGAAATTTTATAGAGCAAGCATATACTCCACAGAAACATTAGCTCCAGAATACATGCAGCACAGCATCAGACTGGATTACCTGTGCTCTTAGTGGTTTTTAGGGTGTTGCTAGGCTGTTGCTAATTAGTTCTGGGTAGTTGTTAGGGTGTTTCTAGGGTGCTCTTGGTGGATGTTAGGGTGTTTCTAGAGGGTTCTGGATGTTTTAGAGTATTGCTAGAGTGTTCTAGATGTTTCTAGGGTGTTGCTAGGGTCTTCTGTGTGGTTTTTAGGGTGTTGCTAGGCTGTTGCTAACTAGTTCTGGGTAGTTGTTAGGTGTTAGGGTGCTCTTGGTGGTTGTTCGGGTCTTGCTAGAGTGTTCTGGATGTTTCAGAGTATTGCTAGGGTGTTCTGGGTGTTTCTAGGGTGTTGCTAGGGTCTTCTGAGTGGTTCTTAGGGTGTTGCTAGGTGGTTGATAATGTGTTCTGGGTAGTTGTTAGGGTGTTGCTAGGGTGCTTTTGGTGGTTGTTAGGGTGTTGCTAGAGTGTTCTGGATGTTTTAGAGTATTGCTAGGGTGTTCTGGGTGTTTCTATGGTGTTGCTAGGGTCTTCTGAGTGGTTATTGGGGTGTTGCTAGGTGGTTGATAATGTGTTCTGGGTAGTTGTTAGGTTGTTGCTAGAGTGTTCTGGATGTTTTAGAGTATTGCTTGGGTGTTCTGGGTGTTGCTAGGGTCTTCTGGGTGGTTTTTACTGTGTTGCTAGGTGGTTGCTAATGTGTTCTGGGTAGTTGTTACTCATCTGAAATTAAGTAGCAATATTATAGAGCAAGCACATACTCCACAGAAACATTAGCTCCGGAATACATGCAGCACAGCATCAGACTCAATTACCTGTGCAACTCCTTCCTCCCAGCCCTTGATGACTTCCTGTCGGCCGATCTTGAATTTGAAGGGCTTGTTTCTGTCTCGTGACGAGTCAAACTTCTTTCCGTTCTGCAGCATCCCTGCAATTAAATAGCAAAACAGTTAAATACACAATTATCATCATCATCCTCATTACAACAAACTACATATTTTATTTTCTGAAGAAAAAAAGAGAACCACTCAGTTGCTAGGGTGTTCTGGGTGCTTCCCACTGTTCATAATGCAAAAATCTAATCCTAAGATTAAGGAGCAAATGATAACACATCTAACAACAGACAAGCAGTTGATCAAGAAACATGCACTGATTGTAGTTCCCGGGCTCACAGGAGACAGTAATTGCAGCTCTGGACCAAGCACTCAACAGATACAATCAGCACAACATCCTCGAGCGTCCTTTTAACTGCAGATTCAGACTGTGCAGACTGTGGTGGAAAAAACCGACAGCACAACACTGGCCCCAAAACAACAGCTGGTGAAACAGACAGTCCACATCAACCATCCATCACCTGTGGAGTGGCCACACAAACAGATTGAATTATCCCAGCTGTTTGTACTGACGTCATACCCAGGAATAAGAATGGCGACTAGATTTTTACATTTTCTCAAGCAACTGAGGCTGTGAAGCTAGGGTGTTCAAGGGGGTTGCTAGGGTGTTCTGGATGTTTCTAGGGTGTTGCTAGGGTCTTACGGGGGTTTTTTTAGGTGTTGCTAGTTGGTTGCTAATGCGTTCTGGGTAGTTGTTAGGGTGGTGTTAAGGTGTTCTTGGTGGTGGTTAGGGTGTTGCTAGAGTATCTTGGATGTTTTAGAGTATTGCTAAGGTGTTTTGGATGTTTCTATGGTGTTGCTAGAGTATTCTGGGTGGTTTTAGGGTGTTGCTAGGTGGTTGCTAATGTGTTCTAAGTAGTTGTTAGGTGTTGCTAGGTGGTTGCTAATGTGTTCTGGGTAGTTTTTAGGTTGTTGCTAGGGGGTAGTTAGGGTGTTGCTAGAGTCTCTTGGATGTTTTTAGAGTATTACTAGGGTGTTCTGGATGTTTCTATGGTGTTGCTAGGGTCTTCTGGGTGTTTTTTAGGGTGTTGCTAGGTGGTCGCTAATGTGGTCTGGGTAGTTGTTATGGTGTTTCTAAGTGGTTGTTAGTGTGTTCCGGGTGGTTGGGATGTTGCTAGGTGGCTGCTAGGGTGTTCTGGATGTTGTTAGGGTGTTTTGGATGTTTTTATGGTGTTCTGGGTGGCCCCAAGTCTCTGTGATATTCTGTCTCCAGATATGGCTTAGTTTTCTATTTAAATGTAAGTCTATAGATTTTTTTGCCATGTAAGAATCCATAGGTTAATCCTTTAGAAAAGTAAGAGAAAATCTGTAATAAACAGATTAAATTAATTTCTCTTTAGTTAACTCCTTCAGGGGTCTGAAGGGTGCCTTCAGTCAAACAGGCTTTAAAATCAGGCATGGTCCACTAACACACAGCTGACCCATCAGAGGGAGCGCTTCTGCGCTTATCAAAATCTCCTGCGGAATCTGAGCACTTGTGATCTAAATGAACAAAAAGAATGAAATATGAAACACTGGCCTAATTCACCGGATTATTCAACCAGTTTAAGTAGGTCACCTTTTGCCTCTGTCTATATCAAGGAAGAAAAAGAGAAAAAGAAAGGGAGAGGAAGATACACACAGTAACACTCTGGTCCTCCATTATTATAGTATAGGCATGCATATATAAGAATAGCTCTTGAGTCATAAACGGTGTGAAAATTAAAAATAAAGCATATTAAAAGTTTGTAATATTTAGCAACAAAAGCTGCCTAGTTTTGTCAGATGTTCAGTACTTAAATAAGAAAAAAATGTTATCCGTTTTTATCCGTTTTCTCCTATTTATCCATTTATATTTTAACTAGGGCTGTTCATCAAAATTTAAATAAAATTGAAAAGAATTTTAAACTAAAATATTAATTATGAATTAATTGTATGACATGATGATTAATATTAATCAGCATAGTTATATTTAAAATATTTATATTGTTTTTAACCACCTTCAATTGATTTTTTTATTAATCAGCAAATTACCATATTAAATTGACATCACCAATTTTAACAAAAAAATAACAACTATTAAAAATAAATCTTAATCTAATCTATAATATTAAAAATAAATCCACACCTAAATCTTAATCTAATCTTAAAATAAAATATTCATATTAAAAATATTCATATTATTTAATGTTTTTTAAAACAAAATCTCATTTTTTTTATTACACCAAAAAACACAAACAATAAGGCATTATAGAACATTAATATGGTTACAAAAGTGTGACTAGATATGTATGCTATCAATCCTGGAAACAAAATTCTTTAATGATCCAAGTCTTTCCGCCTTTTTTAACAGCAATAAACAATATAACATGAGGAGCTAAATCCTTTTAACTGATATATATATATTAAAAAATAATAATAATTTACATTTGCTACCCCATACAGTACCTTTACAGCACAAAACAGCAGCAGACTATACCACAGCAACCCCCCCCCCAAAAAAAAGGTACGAGCAGTCCCACGAGCCTACAATTTATTTTGTAAGATGAGATATTTTGTAAAAGCGAGTTCAATAATATCACAATGGTAAATCAGAGTCTGACACATCCATTCTGAGGGAGATATAAAGGTTCCTTATGCTGAGAGATGGATCTCTTATAGTACAGTAAAGTATTAACTTTCACTCGCCCCTGGAATTTCGCTGGGACTTCCAGGAAGGTCCCTGTGCCAAGATATCTGCAGAGTGGGCTCCAATCCAAAACCAGACAGTATATTATATTAGAAGCTTGTACTACAAGGACGAACTAAAGCTTATTTATGAATGAACTAAACTGACTGAATTTATCCAGTGTTGCTCTAACAAACCTTTGTAGCTTTTATCAATCTATACAATGACCATTTATAAACTCGATTTTTACATTTTCAGAAAGTGAATACTAGTGTTTGCCCGAGCAAAAGTATTTAGCATATAGTGGCCAAAAGTGAAAGGGAAATCTTGACCCTTTATTTAAATATTATTAAAAATGCATTAAAGATTTTGCAAGCATATTGCGCAGCTGTGCTTGTCAATACAAATAAAATTATGAACACATGCAAAAACAAGAAAGAACCAACAAGATATTAATAACTGATTATGTTGTAGTCAATGTAAGCTTTTCCTGTGAGCTTTTTGTTTTTCTATGCTCTTTTGCCAAATAATTTTGTCTTTGATAATTACCTTAACCAAGTTTAATGTTTTGTTAATTATTTAAAATATTTTAAAAAAATATATATATTTTCCTCATATTTTGATAGTTTAATCGAACTTGTAGGGTCATTAAAAACAAATATCTCCTCCGGACATCACTTTTGGTCACTACTGTATATAACAGTTTAAAGTCACCACAATTCTTTTTTTTTTTTTATGGAATATTCCAGCATTTATTATAAATGATTTATCCATGCACATTTAAAAAAAAATAATATGCCTCGTAATCTTTCATCAAAATAACTTCCCCTCCCTCTTGCAGTAACATCTCTTCTCTGATGATGTATTTACCGGTGTGAGGGCGGGACAACCTGTCACTCACATGAGATCCACTGATAGCAAACCACAACAATCCAACCATCCAATGAAATCCCCATGGGCAAAATCAAGCCCCGACCTACATTTTTCTTGTTCGAAAAGCCATTTCACTTGGATATAAGTCACAATATAGGGAAGAAAAAACTGTCGCAGCTTGTACTATCAGCTCCACTGTAACTAATTTTCCATAATTACAATCAGCGGTAATGTTGGGTGGGAGCTTTTCTTTGTCCGATGGATGTAGCCAAGTGGACGTGAACCTGATCTACTGACTGCCTTCACTGGAAAAAAACCTAAAGTCAGTTTTGGTTCATGAACCTGTGCGTGAGAGATCGGTGGGAAAGAGTGTGAACCAGTTCAGCAGGCGGAGGCCAGGATGGCTATTTTTACCACAGCTTACAGTATCCTTCTATCAGAGCCGGCAGCCGGTTTCTCTCAGTCAGCGTCAAATGTAATCAGATGCACACGCTACCTGAATGCAACTGCCACTTATAGATTTGTTGGCACCTTTCAACTCGAAAACATGTCAGCAGAAAACCACGTGGCATGACAAACTCATGGGTTCATGTATCATTAAACAAGAGTGCTCTGGCAGAAACGTCAGGTGAAGAGAGAGAGAAAGCTAAAAACAGTGCTATCAGTTGGTGCTGGATGATGGTTAAGACAAATTACTTGGTATTTCAATACAATGATGCATTAATGATTTTTTAAGGCTCCTATTTTATATACTGTATATAGTATATTGTGTGTATATACACCGATCAGGCATAACATTATGACATTATGACAGGTGAAGTGAATAACACTGATTTTCTCTTCATCACGGCACCTGTTAGTGGGTGGGATATATTAGACACCAAGTGAACGTTTTGTCCTCAAAGTTGATGTGTTAGAAGCAGGAAAAATGGGCAAGCGTAAGGATTTGAGTGAGTTTGGCAAGGGCCAAATTGTGATAGCTAGACGACTGGGTCAGAGCATCTCCAAAACTGCAGCTCTTGTGGGGTGTTCCCGGTCTGCAGTGGTCAGTATCTATCAAAAGTGGTCCAAGGAAGGAACAGTGGTGAACCGGCGTCAGGGTCATGGGCGGCCAAGGCTCATTGATGCACGTGGGGAGCGAAGGCTGGCCCGTGAGGTCCAATCAAACAGACGAGCTACTGTAGCTCAGATTGCTCAAGAAGTTAATGCACCGCCAAAAGCACCAACAGTGGGCACGTGAGCATCAGAACTGGACCACGGAGCAATGGAAGAAGGTGGCCTGGTCTGATGAAATGTGTTTTCTTTTACATCACGTGGATGGCCAGGTGCGTGCGCATTGCTTACCTTGAGAACGCATGGCACCAGGATGCACTATGGGAAGAAGGCAAGCCGGCGGAGGCAGTGTGATGTTTTGGGCAATGTTCTGCTGGGAAACCTTGGGTCCTGCCATCCATGTGGATGTTACTTTGACATGTACCACCTACCTAAGCATTGTTGCAGACCATGTACACCCTTTCATGGAAACGGTATTCCCTGGTGGCTGTGGCCTCTTTCAGCAGGATAATGTGCCCTTCCACAAAGCAAAAATGGTTCAAGAATGGTTTGAGGAGCACAATAACGAGTTTGAGGTGTTGACTTGGCCTCCAAATTCCCCAGATCTCAATCCAGTCGAGCATCTGTGGGATGTGCCGAACAAACAAGTCCGATTCCATGGAAGCCCCACCTTGCAACTTACAGGACTTGAAGGATCTGCTGCTAACATCTTGGTGCCAGATACCACAGCACACCCCTTTAGGGGTCTAGTGGAGTCCATGCCTTGACGGGTCAGGGCTGTTTTGGCAGCAAAAGGGCGACCAACACAATTTTAGGAATTGTGGGATTTTTTTGGATTTGGTCATAATGTTATGCCTGATCGGTGTATATATATATATATTCCAAAATGTAATTTATTCTAGTGATCAAAGCTGAATTTTCAGCATCATTACTCCAGTCTTCAGTGTCACATGATCCTTCAGAAATCATTCTGATATGCTGATTTTAAGGATTCGTTGATGAATAGAAATGCTGTTCATAAGAGCAGCATTTTATTTGAAATAGAATTTTTTATAACAATATAGTGTCTACTGTGTACTAGTGTTTACAATATAAGTCTTTACTGTCACTTTTGATCAATTTAATGCATCTTTGCTGAATAAAAGTATTAATTTCTTGCAAAAAATGACTTTTAAATGGTAGTGTATGCATCTTATTTTTTTCCAATAATCTCCATGCTAACTCAATCTCATATTACAGCCTGCTGAGTGGTGACCTGTACAACTCATTACCAGAACTTGAAACCCTGGCTGCATCCCAATTTCCAGACTATCCATTCTATACAGAATGCTAGAATATGCCAGCATCTTGAATCATGGTTAAGTTGGAAAACAGGAAAGCCAAATGTGCCCGGATGGTGCACTATTTCCAGTGGGGATTCAAGGCCTGTTTTTCAACTAATATTACCCACAAGCTCTTGCACTATGGATGAGAAGCAATATGCTGAGGATGAGACCAAAATTTTCATTTGTACTGTATAAACAAAGAGCAGCTTGGACAATAAAACATCTGTAAAACATTTTCTTTTTGTGATCCATGCAAGAAAGTATGGTAGCACTTTATTTTACATTCCTGTTCCCCATGCACATAGTACTATGTACTTATTATAGTAATTGCAATAACTGGATAATAACTAGGTACTAACCCTGAACCTACCACTAAACCTAACCGTCACCCATGTAGCTACCTTATATTACCCAGTACTTTCTTAGGTAAGTACATGTAAGTGCACATACTGTAAAATAAAGTTCAACTGAAAGTATATATAGGTTGCAGTGCTGGATAGACACTTACAAAGTTATTACTGAATACAAAATACATGATGAAAATGGTTAGCAACGTAATCTATTACATTACGCATTTTAGGTAATATAATCTGACTACTTTTTCATTACTTTTGACTTTACTTTTAGCATTAACTTGGGTAACACTTTATTTTAAGTTGATGTAGTTACACATTACTACATGTACTTACTATAGCAATAACAGTAAATTATGCATAATTACAATTAACTAACTCTAAACCAATCCCTAACCATAACTCTATAGTAAGTACATGTAGTTAATTAATATTACTCAGTACTTAGTTGAGTAAGTACAATATTGAAATAAAGTGTAACCTTAACTTGTTTATCAGATAGATTTGAATAGGATAATTTTGTACTATAGTGATATAAAAATACAAAGATAAAATTGTGCATCAACAAAATTAAGTGTATTAAACATTTCATTATGTAGTAGGTGAGAATAACAAA
Source organism: Coreius guichenoti (assembly GCA_039654105.1). Lineage (NCBI taxonomy): Eukaryota > Metazoa > Chordata > Actinopteri > Cypriniformes > Gobionidae > Coreius > Coreius guichenoti. The sequence goes on from CM077185.1 coordinate 33,811,777, forward strand.
CAATTTTTGTATTGGGGTCAATTATTCCTTTAATAAAAAGGTTGAAAAAAATAAAACATTGAGCATTGAACTATGGCTTGAACATAGGGAAGTGTGTTCTAAAATCAAGAGAAGGGAACATACCCATAATTGCACATGACATCACTACTTTACTGCCTCTGGATGCCTGGTCAGAGTTCAGGAAACTGGACACCTATAGTGGGTTTCTCTGCATTGCCATTACAGTGCCCTAATCCTGAAGCCACCACCAATCACATGCGTGTCTCTTCAGAGCATATTTATACATAGTGTTGCCATTGTTATTAATAGAGCCACCAGTCACGGGAGGTCTGCTCTAATAATAAACCCCAGGGGAGCCAGCGGGACTGAGCTAATTGATTTGTTCTGCCCAGCTGGGTCAGAGAAAGTTAGGTGTGCAACGGGGTGAGGGTCTCTCTGCTAATTCAGGCATGAGCCCATGATAAAATCCATCCTGTTTCGGTTTGCATGCAACCATGACTGCTGATAATATACATCACAACCTGCCCAGTTAACAGGGAATGTTTTCAGAACGTTCTGGCAAGGTTCTCTCAAAGTTATGAAGAAACGTTCTTCCAGTAACATCACTAGAATGTTTGTTCAAAGTTATTCCGTTTTTAAGAGAACACTTCACACATACAGTAGCCCATGTCTTGCATCCATCAGTGCTTGCAGAGCACATTGCACCTTTAGTAGGAGTAAAGGCAGATGAAGATGGACAATTAAAAAAAGAAAAAGAGAAGCACCCTCCTGATAATGCTGACATTGATTATACATTGAGTTATTGTCAACAGTATAATCACCTGACCTGGGATTTGACGCTAACTCCTGCTCCCTGATTACTGCTTAATCACGTAATCATTCATATTCCTGAATCACTATTAAATTTGAGGAATGTAACTGATTTCCATTTAGTTTAGCCTGTTTCCACTGAAACACAATCACAAAAAACATCTTGTGTTAAAGGGTTAGTTCACCCAAAAATGAAAATTCTGTCGTTAATTATCCACCCTCATGTCGTTCCAAACCCGTAAGACCTTCGTTCATCTTCAGAACACAAATGAAGATAATTTTGATGAAATCCGAGAGCTCTCTGACCCCTCCATAGACAGCAATGTAATGAACACTTTCAAGGTCCAGAAAGGTAGTAAAGACATTGTTAAAATAGTTCATGTGACTCCAGTGGTTCAACCTTAATTTTATGAAGCGACGAGAATACTTTTTGTGCGCAAAAAACAAACAAAAATAACGACTTTATTCAACAATTTCTTCTCGTCTGTGTCAGTCTCCTACGCAGTTTACATTGGTCAGCTCCTGCGTCAGCATCACACGCATGCGTCATGGTGCTCACGTGAACAGCTTCGGCCAATGGTAAGCCGGCGTGCTGGCGTAGCTCTGACATAACTCGGAAGCGCTGCACTGTATTTACTAGGTCAACAGCGTAGGAGACTGACACAGACGGAGGAGACTTATCTCAGTTGTTAGACATCAGACTGACTGGAAATACAGCCTATTATAGGCTATTGCTGGTAGCCTACTTTAAAAAAAGAAAGTTTATTTTATCATTTTATAAATTTCTTGTCTTTTGTTGTTATTTTTTTAGTTCGTCTTGCATAATTGCTTGATGACTTTAAACAATAATAAGTTATTAATCGCTTAATGCCATTGTTTTGATATAATATTTACAGTATATACAACTTTGTATATAGCTAACATAAGTAAAAGCAATAAACTTTATTTGCATTTATTTATTTGTCTGTTTTGTTATTTTGTAAGAAATCCTTATTAGGTGCATGGCACCAGATGTGGGCATTCATGTCCATATCTTATAGGCTTGCTGTATATGATATGAGTGGAGAGCGGTGGGGGCCCACATCAATTTTTTTTTTATGGGGCCCAGAATTCACTAGCTACGGTCCTGGATTCAACAATATTACCATTGATTATTTTAGTTAATTTCAATATTAGTTTTTCTTTTAGTCATCCATTTGCATTTCTTTGATTTAATTCTCTGATATGAGCTAAACAAATTGTTGCTTATGGCCTCTAACCTCAATGAAACATGTTTTGACCCAATTTGCTTATTTTTAATCTGGTCACTGCAGATAGATTTTACATTCTAAATCTTAAACCCAAATTTCCCTCCTGCTCCACACTCCAAACATTTGCTCTATTGATTTTTGTCCATTTCAGCCAAAAAGAGTGATGACTTGACTGTCTCTGGTGGTAGTGCTGTATCTGGTTCACTCCAGGGCTCGAGGGCTCTCAGCAAAGGCCCTGCAGTGCTATATTAAGTACTGCAGAAGGGCTGTATTGATGTCTGCAGTGAGTCTGACCCTGTTTGCTGCTCTGAGTGCTAATGACCACCAGAAGCTCATCTCACAGTCAGTGCTGCCTGAATCTAGCTTATAATAACAGTGAGAGTTCTGCCCTTAAACTGTTTACATCAAGTGCAGATACCTCTGACAAGACAGGAAAGAACCATGTTTTTGGCTCTTTTTTTTTTTGTCAGTATTGAAAATAATCTTGTTTAAAGATGACACAATAATATATTAATAAAAAATACTATAAAAATAATTGAATCAGAACATTCAGTAAGAAATAAGAATTTTGTCATATAGAGACAAAAATAATCACTACTAAAAGTTTGGGTTCTGTCAAATGTTTTGTTGTTGTTGTTGTCATTAATTTTTTTATTGAGCAAGGATGAATTAAATGGATCAAAAATGACCATAAAGGTATTTATAATGTTACAAAAGACTTTCAAATAAATGCTGCTCTTTTGAACTTTCTATTCATCAAAGAATCCTGTAATAAAATGCATCTTTCAGGGTTTATCTGTGTTTTCGGTGGGTTTAGTTTCCTTGTTTTTCATCAGTTTCTATGGTTTGTCATTGATTTGGCACACCTGATATTCATTGCGTTGATTGGTTTGGTCTGTGTATTTAGGTTCTGTGTTTTCCTCAGTTCATGGTCTGTCTTCGTTAGATATCGTTGTGATGTGTCTAATTTTCATAGTTCCTGTATTCTGAATATCTTGTTATTTTGTTTTTGCTTTTTAAATAATTGCTACACCTTGATCCTGACTTTTTTTTCATCATTACCTGCAACCAGCGCTAACAGCATCATGGTTTCCACAAAAATATTAACGACATTGATAATAAGAAATGTTTCTTGAGCATCAAATCAGCATTATGATTTCTGAAGGATCATGTGACACTGAAGACTTGAGTAAAGGCTGCTGAAAGTGCAGCCTTGCCATCACAGAAGTAGAGCGCTGCAGTAATGATGTATTTTTGAAGCCAACCTGTAAGTTAGCATCACCCTGGTTCCCTCTACAAAAACCACTGGCTTTTGAATTATTGCAGAAAATAAGAACTGAGACTGTGATTAACAAAAGCTCATGATTCTAACACGTTTTGTTCATCGTGATGTTATGAATTTTAGAGCCTAAATACAATCGGCAGAGGTCAAAAGAGACTTCTTTCAAAAACATTTAAAAAACAGCAGTGTATGTTTCAAATACTGTATATACATTACAGAAAGCAGTTTCATGGCCGATAAAAGTATTTAAAAAATATATATTCATGTTATTAGTACTGAACAGCAATTTTCCACATATCACTTGCCACTGGCAAAAAAGGCGAATTTGTTATCTGGATTGAGGGCCAGATATTTCTGTACATTGAAGTACAACACTCTGAAAACACATAGAAAATGTAAAAAAAATATTAAATCTAAAATGTTTTCGAATTTTGGAAAAATTCAAGTAGAAATATACCACATTCTGCACTCTTTCTAGGTGACTAATCTTGGTGACATTGATCATGTGACTCCTCTGTACAGGCCATCAGATGTTCTGGCTCCCATTGAAGCACAAGAAGCTCTTTGGAGCACGTCATGCTGGAGACCCTGATCATCAGGCTTGAGATTTATGCTAATAATATAATTAGTAATGAAACAATTATGTTTCATAACTAAATTATAAATTATAAAATAATGGATTGGATATTAAAGCCTTTTCACTAGTGGTCTCAGACTTTTGGACTCCACCGTATTTAGGCGAACATTATGAGTGGAAAAGCCATATATTTTCTGATCCAGTTGGCAACATACTGTATAGCATGCACAACAGTAAAGGTCCAGAGTTCAAACAATACTTGTAAGGGATTATTATGTAGTTGAGGACCAAGCAATTCAATACAGGGAAAGAACTGCAACACTTATCAAGTTCTACCTGCATGCGTTTTCAAAGAGAAGCACTGGGATACTGAGAGGAAAGAAACCATTAAACAAGAGGAGACAGAATGTTGTTATCGACATCCTGTTTCCTGTCTGTCGGAGCTGTTAGTCTGCAGGGCGCACCAGCCGTCTGAGCGAAACCTCCAACAAACAACATATGTGAACATTTACATCAGCAGATTGTTTACCTATGTAATGCACAACGCATGTCTGTCCTTTCTTCGGAAAGGTTCTTCCTGTGAAGAAAGAAGAGAATGAGACCGTTAGTGCAAAGATTCATAGCATGTAAACCTTGCACTGTTAAAAATAAAGGTTTCAAAAGGGGAGATGCCGCAGAAGAACCAATTTTGGTTCCCCAAAGAACCTTTTAGTAACAATATTTACAAGAACCATTTTTTCTTAGTATGAAGAAAATTGTAATAATCTAAAGAACGTTTTCCACTATAAAGAACTGTAACAATGTTAAAGGCTCAGGGAAGGAGGAGGGAACTGGCGAACAGTAAATGTAACCAGTGCGGCAGAGCCCCACCAAAATATTCATCCAAACATAGACCTCTATATACACTCAATTAATAATAAATTATAAATGTGTTCAGCATTCTGCAACAAATATTTTTCAGATTTTTGAGACTATTTTAAGTTGTAAAGTGAGCAGGATATATTAAAATGTAGCACATAGATTCGGCAGGCATATATAGGGGGTATGCATCAACGTCACTTTCCCGCCGGAACACGCCCCCTCAGCCGGGGCTGAGTGGCAGAAGAGCTGCTGCATGACTGGAGTTAATAGGGGAAAACATGAGTAAAACAAACGGTTATCAGTTTAAACTAAAGGTTGGACTCGTTATGGTGTTCCTTACAACTTACCAAAGATCCAGTGATCCATGGATATTGACATGCAGCCAGGAATCATGTTTTCCTGACATTTATATGATTTAGATACATAAATATTTATCACTGTCAGTCATCACAATTTTGAGAATGAATCCCGCATGTATATGCGGATGGGCCTATGTATTAAAGCGTGTTTGTGGCCGTTTGTCAAGAATGGGAAACAAAAGTTTTATACAAATTCTGAATATATTATAGACCTATTAATTATTATATTTATATTGCGTAGACAGCGCGCAAAGAGCGCTCCCTTTATAATCACTAAAAGCTGTCACTCATTCAATGAACACGATCTCACAAAGTTCCGTTATATTAATCAGTGAAGTTGACTACATAATGAATCTCTTATTTACATAATGTCTACACTTAGAGGATTAGCGCACATGCAGAACTCAGCACTGGACAAAAACTCCAGTGCCTGTGAACAACAACACCTGTGATTGGCCATTGCGTTCTAGAAATCAACAAACATGTCTGTGATTGGCTACATTACTCACCGAAGCGAAAAAAACGTTGGAAATTGAATCATTTGACAAGCGTAAATACAGATACACACTGGATCTTTTGCCAACTCTTTTTTGATAATAATATGCTATTATTAGGAAGAAAACAGATCCTAGACCAGCAGTTATGGGCAGCTTTTCCCTCTAAAAGCAATCAGTAGCAGAAGCAGCAGGCGGCAGTGGTCTGAGTGAGAAAATTACACGCTATTATCAAGTCCGTCTCCCTCGGTCTGGAGAGGGGCACAGGGAATGTCCAATGTAAATCTGTGGTGAAAAATGGAACTGCAGCACGCTCTCATTGAGCCATGCCATTGGGGCAGATTTCAGACTGCCCCGCTTATTTTCATGTTAGGTAAACACATATTATCTAACCTCGCTCCAGACCAAGACGATATCAGTCCGCTTCAGCTGTGCCTGCATCAGGTTAGTAACTAGTTGGCATGTCTGTTCTTCCTATGTGGAGTAGCATATCAAATGAATGAAAGTATAAATCCTTTAGTTTAAACATGCTCAAGTGAATAGCTTTTATATGCAATAGTTCTGTTGTGTTTGTTTTATGTTTGTTCTGAGAATAGACATGACTTTTTTTCTCCTCACTGGAATTCCTAACTTTTAATATTCTAAAACAACATTCGAACACAATAGGCCTAAATACATTAGGGCAATTCTAAGTTTGTCGTGTATACTCAAGTCTGTCAATCATCTTAGAGTGCCACCCTCAGGCTGAACAACGCAAGGACATTAGAATTCTGCCAAAAGTGTGTCTGATTCACCATTCTATGACAATGTTAAAGCACTGGTAAATTTGGCAGTAAAAATCCATTGTTTTGGTCTTGATTGAGCTTGTGTGTAAAAGAAGTTCAAGCATTTTAAATTTGTGTTAACTGTATGCATTTTGTGTCAAAGCAACAATAAATGTGTTAATTGTATAGCCTACACAGACAGATGTTGTGCTAACTGTGTTAAGAGTTTAGGAAATTTGTTAAAAGTATTGAAAAAAGTGTCATAGCGATTGTAAAAAACTGTATATTGTGAATTGAAACACAAATATATCCCCTGTATTTTATTCCATTGTTACTGAGAAACAGCTGATTGAAATTATGCAAATATATAAATCACAACTGATTCCCATCTAGGAATTGTTCGGGTGTTGATGTTCTTTCAATCACATGACCGTATGGTATACAGTAAAAGAGGGCCTCTTTGGGCTGATCTTGTGTGAAAAAGGAACAATATAGAGCAACACAAAGAAAGTAAGAAAAATGCCTGCACGAGGGAGAGGAAGATGAGTACCACGACAAGGCAGAGGATTGGGACAAGGGCAAGGGAGAGGAATGCCTGGACAAGGACAAGGTAGAGAAGAAGGGCCAGAATTAGGGTAACTGATGAATATAAGAGCTACTATCATAGATCATGTCATAAACCACAGGCTATCATACAGAGAGGCTGGTGAACGAGTACAGACAAATCTCAGCGGGACACAGTGGCATCCTTATCCAGAATTTTCGAGAAACCAACAGGTAGGATATTGTATAAGGGCTTCTCCTACTGCAAAGTGTAAATACTTTTACCATGTATTACAGTGACTCTATGCCTCTGGTCTCTAATATGTAACTGTATTTTGTCTATCTAAGGATTCAACACCTCCCTCAGGGTGCAGAGGAAAGCTCCTGAATGAAGAACAGGATTCACAGGATGTCATCATGGTGTCAACATGGTGATCGCTGATAATGAAATAAAACTGAAGGGCATAAAGCTACTCTGAGATGGGTCATTTATTTTTTGTTTTGAATTTCTGCAGAAAAAGAAACAAAATGCATGCATTTACTAAACCCAACAAAACAAAAATGTGAAGATGCTTCAAAAGACACAATCTATGATCAATAAAATATACTGTCTATTGTATAAGGGCAGACCTGACACATAAAATAATGCAGTTTCTGTAATTCCATCTGGTGTTAGTGTTTTTATGACATGCTATGATTGACTAAATGTTCCTGTTGGAAGAGAACATGTGTTAGGGTTTTGGTAGACATAGTGTATTGTGTTAGTGTATTATTGTATTTTGAAAATTAGTGTTGGAGTTTAGTTTACAATGTGTGATTTTGAGCAACCGTTTTGGCAATTGTGTGTTGTAGGTGTGTTGATGTGTTAAGAGTTTAGGAAAACTGTTAAAAGTATTGAAAAAATTGTCATAGCGATCGTAAAAAAACTGTAATAGACCACAGAGGGAAAACCTTGTTCAAATAATTGTGGAAATAGCTTGCTGCCCTAATTTAATCCACAAACCCCAAGGGGATCAATAAAATCACTTCTAGGTCCATGAAGCAGCTTCTACAGTCATGAGACTTGAGCATGGTCAGTCCAGAGCAGATCAGAAAGTGTGTGTGTGTGTGTGTACCTGGTATTCCCTACATTATGGGGACCAAATGTCACCACAAGGATAGTAATACCAGTAAATTTTGACCATATGGGGACATTTTTTTTTTGTCCCCATTAGGAAAACAGCTTATAAATTATACTAAATTAAGCGTTTTGAAAAATTAAAAATGCATAAAGTTTTCTCTGATGGGTAGGTTTAGGGGTAGAGTTAGTTTAGGGGGATAGAATATACAGTTTATGCAGTATAAAAATAATTCTGTCTATGGGAAGTCCCCATAAAACATTGAAATATGTATGTGTGTGTGTGTGTGTGGTGGAGGTGGTGTCTGATTAATGTGTGGGAGCTGGACAGGAATGTGAGCCACATGACAGCAGGCTGGTGGGGGTCAGATAGGATGTCAGTCGAGAGCGGCCCACAGACGCAAGAGAGCAGAGCAGAGCGAGAAAAATGAAAGCGCAGTTACATCTCGTTCATTCCTGACACTGGTGACCCCAGTAGGCAGTTCTCGAGTTTGATGACTTGTGCCAAGAATTTTACGTCTGAAAGGTGTCAAAATATGAGCTCATGGTCACTCCAGCACTTATTTACAGCTTAATGATCATGTAATAATAATGCTCAATATTATGACTCACTGACCTCTTACTGGTCCATATAAACTTATAAAGGAATAATCAGACTCTCAGCCCCAAATTATGATAGAACTCATGTCTAAAGATCATAAACACAAATGTAACCATTGCATATAGGTGTGTTAAGTTGCTAGAGTATTACAAGAGTGTCACTTCTCGGATGTTTTTAACCAAAGTGACAAAGTATAGTAAAGTAATAGTAACTATTTGTTCGTCAGCCAGAGGAGAACTGGCACCCTGACTGAGCCTGGTTTCTCCCAAGGTTTTTTTTTCTCTCCATTCTGGCCCTGAAGGAGTTTTGGTTCCTTGCCACCGTCGCCTTTGGCTTTTGGCTTGCTCAGTTGGGGACACTTAAATTTCAACTATATTACTGATCTGCCCGCATTGACACTATATGATAATTGAAATGAGCTGGATGACATCACCGTTTTCACCAGAGCGGCTGTACAGCCGAATCAAATTCTGTGGCATTATTTTCCTGTTACCACTGTGAAGCTGCTTTGAAACAATTGGCATTGTAAAAAGCGCTATATAAATAAAGGTGATTTGATTTGATTTGATTTGATAATAGCCCAATAAAATAACTTGGGGTTAAAAGTCTATAACTGAAAATCAGACTTGATTTATCTTTGATGTTTTATTTGTGAAATATTGGCAAGCTTTATATAAAATAAATAAATGATATACAGTGTCACATGAAATGATCTGCATATTTGTATTTAGATATCAAATGTGTGTGTGTGTGTGTGTGTGTGTGTGTGTGTGTGTGTGTGTGTGTGTGTGTGTGTGTGTGTGTGTGTGTGTGTGTGTGTGTGTGTGTGTGTGTGAAAAAATGAAAAAAGAAAAAATGAAAAAAGAAAAAATGTATTATGGTTTCCACAAAAATATTAAGCAGCACAACTGTATTCAGCATTGACAATAATAAGAAATAAGAGTTTCTTGAGCAACCAATCAGCATATCAGAATGATTTCTGAAGGATCATGTGACACTGAAGACTGGAGTAATGATGCTGAAAGCTCAGCTTTGACATTACATTTACATTACATTTTTAAATTGTAGTCATATTTCACAATATTACTGTTTTACTGCAGTATTGATCAAATAAATGCAGCCTTGGTGAGCATAAAAATCTTACCGACCCCATATTTTTGAACGGTTTGTATACACGATACTGAACTCACGATTCAATATTATTGTGATACTCCAAGACATGGTAAAAGGTTAACAAAAAATGTACTGTTGATTCAAATGCTAAATTTGGTATTACATTGGGGGTGGAAATGAATAGGCTTGGACTTGGTGCTGGCAACCCAATGCACAGGACAATGGTGACACCAGAATAGGGCTGAGTAACTCGAATTAAAAAAATCATCGAGGCAAAATCCATTAGTCCATTTAACTACACAGGGTCATGTTGCAGAAAGACAATTTTTGTGTAAGGACTCGGAGTATGGTTATATCCGCGGGTCAGGTGGGTAAAGTAATAAAAAGAACATTCCAAAAAATGCGGGTGGATGAGAGATAAATCATTAATGTGATGATTTTAATAAAGACGCGGAACTCTCATTTCACGGTAAAACGCAATGAATGTGTGTCAACGTTTTCAGCTAATTTCAAGATAATATCAGCACTGGTAATATAATTTAGTCTCGCTATTTTTAAATGAAGACAACTGTGTGTTGAGCTTCAGGATGCGAAGCTGAACATTTAAGTTTAATTTGCGGCAGTTAGCGCGTCAGCTGAAGCGATACGAGCAACTCGAAACACATGAAGCGACCAGCATGAATGGAGTTTGCACATGCATCACCGTCATTGTGATGTGTATGTGAAATGTTTAATGGGACTTTATATATACTTGACATCACCGAAATACACCATTAAAATTCTCAAAGCTAAGCGCAACAAATAGCAGAACAAGCTGTAACGGGTGTGTGCGCGTGATGCGCAGCGCTCCTGCTTTCAGAGCTGCGTGCTTTCATTGATTTGCGTAATTTAAATCTCACACTTTAATCATATTTATAGCTCCTAACTTAATAAAACAAGCTGTGTTATTATGATGAATGATTAGCTCAAAATGTAGGTAGATCTGTATGTGTGATGTACTTTATATGAATTAAATACAAACACATTCCACGTTCCAGAAATTACTCCTCCGTGTGCTGTCGGTTGTCGACCCTGGTTTAGGTTATTTAAGAAATGTAATTTCGCCAAAGATGATTTTTTTTAAAGCAACCTACTTCAGTGTAGCTAATATGTTACGATAGCATCGCGCTTAACACTGAGAATTTGAATAACTGTAATGTGACGATCGGGTGCGGATCTAAATCAGAGAAAATCATGTGCGGGTGGATGGTTTGTTTTCAACAGCGGATTCGGTGACGTTAGAGCTGATCTGCGCATAACTAGTATGCCCATCTCCACTCTTGTTCTTGTTCCAAGTTACCTTCCTGTCCAATATTCTTCTTGCAAAAGCCACAAAGCCTTCCAAGAAGACAGTAAAGGCTTATGTCATGCCTGAGCTGAAGCTAACTTGAAAGTTAAGTTGCACAACATAAATGCAATGTTTAGGCATTATTATTATTTATATTACTATTTTATAGGTTGTAGGTTTAGTTTTAGGTTGTACTATGTTTACCTTTTTAAAGTAATTTGAAATTGATTTTTATATTTTCATTTATGATTTTTTTTATTTATATATTTGTATTTGCATTTTGAATATAATATGGCAATTGAATGCACTAAATTGGTTTAGTTTTCACAGATATTAATGTATGCAATTTCAGCAAAAAAAACGTAAAAATTTTCTAAAAAGGAAACAAATTAGTTGTTCATTTTAAGATACCTGTCTTATTTTCTCTTGTATATTTAGTATTGCTCTTTAATAAAGAAAAAGTACTTCTTATCCGTTTACTCGATTGATCGATGGAATAATCGGTAGAATACTCGATTACTAAAATAATAGATAGCTGCAGCCCTACACTAGAATAAAAATATTCATGATTCTGAAGCTGAAAATACAGAATTATTTTAGATGAATATGCTTGCACTGTCACTGACTATATAAGTTTAAAATAATGTAGGCCACTTTTTACTGGTAACATAAGACGTTTGGCATTATCAGGACAAACAAATATTCCCCCATTGCATTATTATAAATTATATTTAACATTATATATAGTAGTTTAATGTAGTGCTAACACTAAAACTGTAAACTTGAATTTTTTCTCACACAGTAATTTTCATTTTGGGTGAACTATACACAATACAGATTGTCACTATCCATACATATTGTTGCATTTTTGTATTGCGATATATTGTCACACGATATATTGTTACACCCCTAGTATATACAGTATTGCGTGGTCCCAATGCTGTTAGTAATACTCTATATCAGTTTGGCCAATCAGATACGAGATACTGTATTCATTCATATATAAATGTCAACTTGAATTGTGTCAATGAAAGAGCCATCATGGCCAAACAGTCAGTCTGTTGCTTATACCTGTAAACAGGTAATGCAGCAAGTGGCACACATAACAGCACCTTACTGTGCCATTAGACCAGACCAGGTCTCAGAATCCAAGTGACTCTGCCAACTGTGCCAAATTACCCTGCAAAACCCCCTCGGATTAACATCAAAGCTCATGTCTAGCCAGGGCAAGAATGCTGCCATCTGAGACGATCAACAGCATCTATATGCATTTTATGAGGAAAATCACACTACAAGCATGTTGTAGAGGAAATCCTGAAGGCATATTTCCGACAGCTGCAGTGAGGAATCATAATGAGAAGAGTGTTTGAGTTGGCACGCATGGCACATATACTGGGCACAGACACACGTTAAATCCCTGACTAGACAGTGAGCGGGAAACATCCTCATAGCGATGGGTATTTCGTTGAATTTGTCCTTTACGCAAATAATATGCAATGAAAAATTCAAGAATGTAAATAGATTGTGTAATTAGAGCGACAGAATGTTCCCACAATAACGCTTTTACCACTACAATGTGTCAAAACAACATTCGAATTCGCAACATTTAAAAATTTGAAATTCGAACTTATTATATATTAGCGTCTTACCGTCTCCTGGAGATATTGTTTCAATCTCAACACCCATTCTGTTCGCGCGGATAGATCCTACAGTAGTGAGACAGTGAGAGAGAGAGACAAACTGTACTGTGTGAGACAGCAGCGCTACTGCACTCCGCCCACTGTCACATCACTGTATGTGCGATGGTCAACCCGTGGTGAAATATTAGACAACATTCCGTTCTGATGACCTCAATTTTTATGAGATTCTGGAATAGTGTGCTGTGTAACATCTATTAAAAACGGCACTTATAAAATATGTTATTTTTTATGTTGTATATATATATCTTATTTGCAGTTCTGAATGTACATTGACTTTGTTTGTTTGAAGTTTAATAATAAAAAAAAATGTATCGTTATGTCGACCATATTTGAACTAGCCCTTTAAAACGAACCGTTCGAAAGAATCGATTCGCGAAAATGAATCAGACTTCCTATCGCGAGTTTGAACGTGTGTGAACTACAACTCCCAGAATGCCCGAGTCATTCTCTTTCCGTCTGTCCATGACTTCAAATGTCTCCGCGGGGAAATGCGGACACCGCTCAAGTTTACGTGATTTTCTCTGGAGTTGCCATGGTTTCCGCAGTGTTGTAAGTAGCACAATGGTGTGTTTGTAATATTACCTTCTGAAAATGCAGGTTTGCTATTTATCTTATATTTTCCCTTTTATTTCTGGATTGTTCTAGATCTTCTTCACATGCTAGTATGTGGGATTGCGGCAATACATGTGAATAAAATAGTTTCGCGAACGCATCCTACAGAGAAATTATTAGTCATATCATAGTTGTTTTTGCTAGAGTATGATAGTTATTGTTACTACTCTACACTTCAACTTCAAACAATGCAATAAGCTTTTTGTGGTCTAACTATAGTTAACATGGTAACTTTTAGTAAGGGTTTATTTTGTGGTATCGATGTCCAATGTTTAAAGTGACATGCGATTCTTCTCAGTGTTTATTTATGTCTGTTGTAGTAAACTGACTTCCCATTACAAAATTAACTATATATATATTATTATTATTATTATTATTTATTTATTTATTTTTAATACAGTTGTTTTTACTACAAGTAGCCTTAATTAATTAATCGTTGATTTATTGATTACCATACTGGCTAATTCAAAGCCCCACAGTTTTTATTGTAGTTATAATAGCTGTAGTAACTTACCATTTTAATGTTTTTTGTAAGGGACTGTTTTTGATATCAGCATACATTTTCCAAAGTGACATTTCTGTGATCAGTCTTTGCATATGTCTTGTCTTACATGTATTTTTGTGTATTTCAGGCCTGTGCCAGAAAAAAGATGTAGCATCCAAACCTCTGAGGGTTTTATGACGTTGGGGTTCATGTCAGCCTAATCTGGTCATCCTTGAGTGGAGCCTCACTCTGGCCAATAGGATTAGAGAGTGAGGGAAGAGGCTTTACCTATTCTTGGAGTGATGGCAGTCTTCTCATACTGAAGCACAGAGTTACATCTATCTCTCAATTCTGACTCAAAAACCCTTTCCTGTATGTAACATCATTTTCATTTCCATTGGAGAAACTGAGCTAAGCATGGAGCTAGGAAAAGCCAAACTTCTGAGAACAGGGTTAAACACCCTGCACCAAGCCATTCACCCGGTGCACGGAATAGCCTGGACAGACGGTAAGCAGGTCTGTCTCACGTCGTTGTTTTCTGTCGACGGTGAGCCCAAATTTGGTGACACCAATGTCATTGGACAATTCGAACATGTCTTGGGACTCTTCTGGGGGCCATTGTGTTGCTCCGGGTCCCCGGCGTTGCTTGCCGTGCAGCATAAGAAGCACATCACGGTCTGGCAACTTCAGCTGAGTGCTTTGGAGCAAAACAAACTCTTGTGCACGCAGACCTGCGAAATGAGCGAGCCATTCCCACTGCTGTCACAAGGATGTGTCTGGCATCCCAAAATGGACATCTTAGCTGTTTTGACCAAGCGGGACGCCTCGGTTTTGTTTTCCGTGCGGGTTGATAACCGCCGTGTGAAGGCCGACATCAAGGGCAGCGGTTTGATCCATTGTGCCTGCTGGACTAAGGATGGGACCCGCCTGGTGGTCGCAATCGGTAGCGCATTGCACTCGTACATTTGGAACGACATCCAAAAAAGCCTGGTGGCGTGTTCCTTCTGCCCTGTTTTCGATGTAGACGGTTATATCTGCGCCATCGAGTCCACCGACGAGGCTCAAGTGGCTGTGGCAACTGAACTTCCGCTTGATAAAATTTGCGGGCTCAATGCAGGCATCGCCTTTGACCTGCCAACTGTGTCAGAGGCATCGACTTGTCGCCCTTCTCCCGTTTTGACAGTGGATACGGACTATTATTTGGACTCTAGACGGAGATCATGTGATTCTGAACGCTCGGGACATGCCTCTTCATCCGGACCCATAGATCTAACGCACATTCTCGCCAAACACAGGAAATCAGACCCGAGCCCTCTCATTCACTTGAGGCGGCGGGATAATTTGTTGGGAACTGGTCAGGACTCCTCACATTTGATTCTAGTGACGTACGAACGCAAGGTCACCACTACGAGGAAGGTCAGCATCCCTGGCATCTTGGTCCCTGACATCATTGCCTTCGATCCGAGCGGGAGCATGATGGCCGTGGCGTCGAACGTGTGCAACATGATCCTGGTTTACTGTATCACGGATTCTTCCATGCCCAACGTGCAACAGATCCAGCTGCAAAAGAACGAGAGGCCCAAAGGGGTGTGCTTTTTCACCAACAAGATGTTGCTCTTTATGATTGGCCGGCAGAAGTCCAATGATCCTGCTTTTCTCCCCTCCTCCAACACAGACAAGTACATCTTGAGACTAATAGCCAAGGAGCTGGTATTCGACGAGGAAGGTGCCACCCCAGTGGTTCCCAAGTCCGAGCCGCCAAGCCAACATCGTGGGATTAGACGTCATTCTGAGAACTTTTCTAAAGAGGACCGTCTATTAATTAAGGATCTAATTCTTCCTGGAGGCTCTGTAATTGTTTCTCCATCCAGTCGGAGAAAACTAATCGAGGAGGTACGCAGCTCAGAGTTGAGCCCTGTGGCAAGCTCCACCGACTTCTCGGATAGAGCCTCCAGTGCCTCCTCTATTACTCTAGAAAACTACGACATGGATCACATCAGCCGCATGGCCACACTCGCAGTAGCTGGACAGGCCAGCCGGGATTCCAGTCGGCCGTGTTCGCCCAGGTACGAGGCCTCAGAAAAATTGTACTCCGATGCCACTCCGCCAAAGAACAGCTTTCAGTCCAAAGAGAAGAACCTGGAGCAGCTGACGCAGAACATGGAGAGGATTTTCACCCAATTCGCTGACGTCCAGCAGTGCCTCTCAGAAATCAGAGACTTCACCCAGAACGGCAAGAAGATCGCATGCAGTTATCCGTCCGCTTATGAACCGCAGTACGTGAACATTACATGTCAGGTATGAAATTATTTTCTTTTGAATCATACAGTGAAGTCTAAACTTCAGCAAGGAAAGTCTGCAGTCTGCTGTAGTAGAAAAATGAAGAGTGCTAATCTGTTGATTTTATTTGTTTGATTATTTGCTTAAAGGTTTAGGGTCCAATTCTCACTATTAACTAGTTGCTTATTAGCATGCATATTACTAGGATATTGGCTGTTTATTAGTACTTATAAAGCACATATCAATGCCTTATTCTGCATGACCATATTCTACATCCCTAATCCTACCCAATACCTAAATTTAACAACTACCTTACTAACTATTAATAAGCAGTAATTAGGAGTTTATTGAGTAGTTAATAGTTAGTTAATAGTGAGAATTGGAATTTGCAGTTTTGTATTGAAATCTTAATCTCAATATGCAAATTCTCTCAAACAAAAATATGTTACATATTGTGAATAATTTAGAATTTTAGAAAAATTTTAATTATTATTTATTTTACTATTAAATGTAATAATAATTATTTAATGTAATAATACTATACATTCTATAATTTATAAATAATATAAACAATAACAATATTTATTATTATTAATTTATTTCTAATCATTTCCATTACATTAATTTATAAAGTAAACGTAAACATTACAATATAAAAGCACAGACGCTAATAATTAATTATGGCATTTGTTGTCAACAATTTTCATTGTTATTTATTTATTATGATCGATTGGTTACGTTAGTTTTTATTGATTTTTATGCATCGGTTGCATTAGTAGTTCTTCTGCTTATTGAATTTATAAGTAGAGGTTCTTCATTTTCCAAAGCTGAAGATCCATGGTGCTTTATAGGTCAAATATCCTCTACCTTTTAGGGAACCTTCTTAGACTTCACATACTTTTAATGTTAAATGTTACATTTAAAAAACACCACAAAATAAATGATTACTTGATTAGATGGCGTCTGGAGCTAATGCAGCCTTCACATGCTATCGGAATTATCGTAAATACTTAAAAAATTGGACATGAACACCCTCTCAAGTTGTAATTTGAATGCAACGCACTCGTAATCACGACTTCAGAAGTGGGAAGTCCGAAATTTCCGATAGCACATGAAGGCAGCATAAGTCTTAATCCAAACCAAGACTCTACAAAGCCCATTTTACTCTTAGTCAGACCATCAGGCATTGTAAAGCATCACGCCAACTCATAATTCCTCTTACTGTTGTCAGTACAACCCTTTGTCAGCAGATGTCAGATTGAAGTGATTCTGTTGACTGGCATAACTTGTTTTAGGGGAATCATCACTTAATCCATGACCACATGACCAGGTCTGTTGTGAATGATGCTCCCTTAAAGTGACAAATTATTTTTGCACTTTGTATTTGTCTTGTCCTACAGAAACAGTTGTCTGAGAATGTGTATACGGATGAGAGAAGGCCGTTGCTGCTGTGTGGGGGGCGGATCTGCCTGAGGGTGGTACAGGAACTCTTCGGCCTGACAGTCGTGGAGATGATGCATGGTAGATATCGAGACCTTGCAAAATGCTTGATCGCTACATATGTAATAATATGAGACATTATCAGGTTCAATAAGTCAAGATGTATATTATTGCGTTGATAAACTGAACCATTGCACGCTGAAAGAAGCACCTGAACATTTCTGAGATCTTTGTGTTGACATTTAAGGCAGATTTGCTCTTTTCAACAATGAGCAGATGGGATATATTGATGAGGCCGTGCAAAGTATCGAATCCTTTGTTGAAGACAGATTGTTCAGTGTGCTTTGGCTTCATTTAATCGTCAATGACTAAAATAGGAAGTGTAAAATAGGAAGTGATTAGGTGGCGCAATCGGATTTAAGGGTTTAAGGTTGAATCAGCTTACAGCCTTTTGTGCTGTGCATGTCTAGCGCTGATGTCTGCTTGAACCACTGTCACTTATGCTAAGACTGCAAAGTAATGTGCAGAAATTTCTCATTAAGTACTTTTTCTTCTTCTCGCAGGTCCCATGTGGATTGTCTTGGTGGCTGATGCAGATGGTTTCGTTCCGCTCACGTTTAAACACAAGGACGAGCTCACGATCAGGAGCGCCAGAAGGAAATCTCCTGTAAGACCCCCGAGTGGCGCAGATGTATTTCCACCTGAAAGTCCACTGTCTCCCAATGCAGAAAAATGAAGCCCATATCATAGCAAGAGGACTTGTTAGAAATATTTTTTATAACATTTGTCTTTTGTTAGCTGGATATTTGTGGCTAACACAGGTATATTCCAAAATTTGGAATTCAGGGATTTTTCTTACTGACATATTCGCCACTTTGATATTTAATGGATGATGGTAGATATGTGTAATGTGACAGTTCTCAAGGGCAGAATTTTTTTTTTTTTTTCCAGAAGAAATACTTGAGTGCCTGCTTGATTATTTTTGCTAAAATAGTTTCTATTTTGTCTCATACAACAAAATGAAGATATATGTAATGTGGTATTAAAACTAATAGTGAAACTTCATAGTGATTGTTTTTTTATGTTTCATCATTGACTTCATAAGCTGTAAATCACACATGCACATGAACCACACAATAGCACCTTAATACCCTTTTGCATTACCTGCATTTTGCATTAACAATATACTGTACACACACATACAGATGCATGAACTACATTCATTCATCAAATTAATATTCAATACTTTTATTATCATTATTCTATATTTAATTTTTTATTGAAGCATCATTGAAATATGCAGAAGCTATGTGAACCAGCACCATTTTTTTTATTAATCCTGGAATCAAGTCATTTAATAATATTTATAATAACAACTTAATATATTATCAGTATATTTTCCCTCAGGAAATCCTCATATATAATGATATATAGTCCATTCATGTGTATAAATTAGATATATGTGACTATATGTTCATGTGAAAATACAGAAACGGACTGAATACAGAAACAAACCGAGATGTTTACATTAAAACATATTATATATCTCACACAGTGTAATATACACTAACACAACTCATCCCAGCACTGGGCTAGAATATCAGGATCTGCTGTTTGAGGACATTACGCGTTGCTCAGATCAGCTCTGAGAGATTTGCAGGAAATGCTCTGCTTTCTGAAAAATAAAGTAAATATATACATTTTATTATATATAATATATGCAAAATATAATCAATATAAAAGAATTATAAATGTAAAATCATTAAATGTTATATCATTTGTAAAATATAAATGTGTGTATATTTATATATATATATATATATATATACAGTATATATACACACACACTGCTTTATATTTTAGTGGAAATATATATATTTTATATATACTTTATTTTTACTTTTCATAAACATGAACCATTGTTAGCAGTAACAATATGTTCTACTATTATAAATGTCAGAAACTGATGAATAGAAAGTTTAAAAGAACAGCATTTTTTTGAAATAGACAATTTTTCGTAAAATTATGAATATCTTTACGCTCACTTTTGATCCAGTTTAATGTGACTTTGCTGAATAAAAACATACAGACCCCAAACTTTTGTAATATATATATATATATATATATATGTGTGTGTGTGTGTGTGTGTGTGTGTGTGTATACTGTGTGTATATATATATATATATATCATTACAAAAGTTTGGGGTCTGCATGTTTTTATTCAACAAGGTGGATCATATGTAAAGCTGAAATGCGACACAGGGTCATTACCTGAGCTCTTCCAGGGCAAGTTTGTTTCGTAATCTGACGTCCTCGCTGATCGGGTACAACACAAGGATCATGAGGCCTGTGGTGATACAGGCCACCGGGGCAGCACCGATGAGCAGTTTCAGTGTGTAGACCACTGGAGGGGGCTGTCTGCACGCTCCTGTGTCATAACCAGCAAACCTACAACACCAACAACTATGCATTTAGCTTTCATAGGATATGCTGCACAAAAATAAAATGTCTTCATTTACTGACTGGTTTCCAAATGTCAGCAGACAAACGGAAATATCAAATTGTCAATATTGCAGTGTTTACACCACTGGTCTGTCATTATTCATTATTTCCAGAGTAATGAAAGAGTGATCTCACTGTAGACAGAGAGTGGACACTCCAAGAGAAATGCCTGCAGCAAACTTTGTGAAGAAAGCATATAGGGAGTAGAAGATTGCCTCGTGTCCCTTTGAGTTGCGGTTTGCCAGTCTGAAGTCATCCACTACATCTGGTAACATAGACCTGAGCAACAGGAAACACAACACGGCAGAGGAATCATTCATCATCTCATATTAAACATTGACATTGGTACCATAAAGCCAAATCCTCTTTGTAGACGGCACATAAAAACTGCAATTTACTCAATTGGGGCCTTTCCAATCAAGCAGACTCTATCGTTAAAAACCAAAAAATAGCATGACCCTACTATGAAACCTGTTATTTGGAGATTGCTGGTTATTAAACCTATATATGAATGTTAAAGCTTGGCCGGTTAAAATAAACAAAGTTATAATATGCTCTTTATGGATCACTTTGAGGCTTTTAAAGTCGCCATGAAACGGAAGTAGTGATAGTCTACTTCCCTACTTCATTTAGTCTACTAAGGGAACAACTTGAGGGTGAGTAAATATTGACAGAATTTTCATTTTTGGGTGAACTATCCCTTTAAATGCATGACAAACTATATTTATACTACACTTTGAAGAAAAACTGATCTACACAAAGTATTGGATGCATATCCTTTGTTTATGCGTAATGCAGTATTATATGTCGGTTTGGAAGACTCACCATGGTAACAAGAGAGAAGCAGCCACACTAAGCCCAGACGATACGGCCACAACATATGCCACTATCAGATTAGGGATGAACACCAGCATCACCGTGAATGGCATGATCCACTGCACAGATGACAATTTAAAAGACATCATTGAATGTTACCCAATGTGCATATGCATTAAACCATTTAAAGTTGCGATGAGTATGCTCTTAACCACCAGAAATGAATTATGCATATGATAAACATTTTAAAATATCAGTGGTCTAGAAAAGGCCGTTCATTCTACATAAGACTGGTTTCCCCACATGGTGGCTGCAACGCTGAGATCACATGACCAGCTGAATACTATTGATTTAGTTTGGGCCACTATTATCAGACACTTTCATAATAAAATAAATCATAGGCTTGCAAAGTTGTGAATGTGGCATTTTTACATTGACATCAGTGTGAAAGGGTGTCAGTATAGAGTTCATGAACACTGTTCTGTCAGGTGAACGTGATTTCACCATGTGCAACATGTTCCTGGATCACCATCTTTGTACATTCTAATCAACCAATCAGATTTGAGGGACAAGTTCACAGTTTATGTCAAGTTTAGGCTTATAACCAGGGTTAGGTGCTTCTACATCAGTGTTATTCAACTATTATTTTCGGACAGGAATTCCGAACTAAATATGTTGACCCAGGAACATGTTTTACTGCATCAAAAATCACGAAAATCACAGTGACCGTTGTGTATCAGCCACTGAAATGAGGTCTGTGCTCAGAATGTTAGTTATATATGCTAGTTTATATGGTTTACTCTTAAGTAAAACAGTACACATTACTACTACATTTTGGCAAATCATATAGTCATTCTGTGCACAAAATACATACTGTACAATGCAGAAACATAGCTCCAGATAAATTAAAAACTGATTGAAACTGAATTTTTTAAAGATATAAACAAGTGTTAATTTAACATTATTGATATACACTCACCTAAAGGATTATTAGGAACACCATACTAATACTGTGTTTGACCCCCTTTCGCCTTCAGAACTGCCTTAATTCTACGTGGCATTGATTCAACAAGGTGCTGAAAGCATTCTTTAGAAATGTTGGCCCATATTGATAGGATAGCATCTTGCAGTTGATGGAGATTTGTGGGATGCACATCCAGGGCACGAAGCTCCCGTTCCACCACATCCCAAAGATGCTCTATTGGGTTGAGATCTGGTGACTGTGGGGGCCATTTTAGTACAGTGAACTCATTGTCATGTTCAAGAAACCAATTTGAAATGATTCGAGCTTTGTGACATGGTGCATTATCCTGCTGGAAGTAGCCATCAGAGGATGGGTACATGGTGGTCATAAAGGGATGGACATGGTCAGAAACAATGCTCAGGTAGGCCGTGGCATTTAAACGATGCCCAATTGGCACTAAGGGGCCTAAAGTGTGCCAAGAAAACATCCCCCACACCATTACACCACCACCACCAGCCTGCACAGTGGTAACAAGGCATGATGGATCCATGTTCTCATTCTGTTTACGCCAAATTCTGACTCTACCATCTGAATGTCTCAACAGAAATCGAGACTCATCAGACCAGGCAACATTTTTCCAGTCTTCAACTGTCCAATTTTGGTGAGCTCGTGCAAATTGTAGCCTCTTTTTCCTATTTGTAGTGGAGATGAGTGGTACCCGGTGGGGTCTTCTGCTGTTGTAGCCCATCCGCCTCAAGGTTGTGCGTGTTGTGGCTTCACAAATGCTTTGCTGCATACCTCGGCTGTAACGAGTGGTTATTTCAGTCAAAGTTGCTCTTCTATCAGCTTGAATCAGTCGGCCCATTCTCCTCTGACCTCTAGCATCAACAAGGCATTTTCGCCCACAGGACTGCCGCATTCTGGATGTTTTTCCCTTTTCACACCATTCTTTGTAAACTCTAGAAATGGTTGTGCGTGAAAATCCCAGTAACTGAGCAGATTGTGAAATACTCAGACCGGCCCGTCTGGCACCAACAACCATGCCACGCTCAAAATTGCTTAAATCACCTTTCTTTCCCATTCTGACATTCAGTTTGGAGTTCAGGAGATTGTCTTGACCAGGACCACACCCCTAAATGCATTGAAGCAACTGCCATGTGATTGGTTGATTAGATAATTGCATTAATGAGAAATTGAACAGGTGTTCCTAATAATCCTTTAGGTGAGTGTACTTTTATAGTACTTTAAATTAGCTTTTATTTTTATATTTTTAGTTTTCATTTTAGTTAAAATTTTAGAAACTGTGCTTTTGTCAATATATTTTGCAATATATTTTTGTCACTATTGCTTTTAGTACTTCAATTTATTTCAATTACTTTCTAAGGCAACATTTCTAATTTCCGTTTACGTTTTTTAAGTTTAAGTTTTTCATCTAATATTTATGTTTTATCTTATTTTTAGGAGACCCTTTTTAATAGATTTAGTTTTAATGAAGAATAAAAACACTGCTATATGACACACTATATAGTACAAATTCCCAATAATTGCTGTTAATAATATGGTAGTATCCTTTGATCATTTATAATACTATTGAAGCTGAAGATCTACCGAATAAAGAATCCGATTAAGAAAAAGCACTTAAAGTAACAATTACTGTTATGCCACAGAATGCTGCTGTCTTCTTCCCGAACTTCTCAAGGAACCACTGCCAGAATGGGATACTCACTGCTGCCGACATCTGGGAAGATATAGAAATTCAGTCACACATTAGAGAATTACACAGATCTTTGGCTTCATTTCAATGTCAGATAAAGTAGCTAAACAAACAACCAACCGATGACAGGTCTATTGACATGGATATGGCATCAACAATATCTGTTTATTGAATAAAGTTCATAGTGCTGTCAGCTTTTTATGTCTTCATCAGACACTCACCAGGATTGTCAAAACAATGTTCTGAAAGTGATCTCGAAGCTCCACCGCATACGTGCAGAACAGCACAAAGTTACTTTGTATCAACTGCAAATGAAGACAGTGGCAAATGGAAATATAATACAGTTCTAATGATGTCATTAATTAATCCAGCCCAAAACACTGTGATTAAAGGAATAGCTCACCCAAAGATGAAAGTATTTTGACTTTCATGTTCCATCAGAAAAATAGCTTACGGGTTTAGAATGGCATTAGGGCGAGTAAATAATGACAGGATTTTCATTTTTGGGTGAACTATCCTTTTAAGAAAAACTGAAGGCTACGTTCTGGCAATTTATTCAAACATGATGAAACTGTATATGCTAATAAATATAATTTGTTTCTTTCACACAATGAAATGAATTCTGAATGAACTATTCTACAATGAAATTCTGGAGGGAAAGCATGTTACCTGGATGGCCACAGATATGAAAAGGAAAGCTGCCGTCAGAGTGAGGTAAGACCCGTGCTTCATGACCAAAACAAAGCCCTTATGGAAAGGAATGGCTTTGTCCGTTTTAGAAGCGTAGGGATCTAATGCAGATGGAAAAGCGGAGAAAACACAAACGTTAGACATGTTTATGACACATTTAAAGGAAAAGTAAACCCCCCCCCCCCCCCCAAAAAAATTTTTTAGTGGAATGCAAAAAGAGATTTTAGACACAATAGTTATGCTGCAGTTTTCCATATAATTAAAGATGGAAATACACTGCAAAGCTAAGAAAAAAAGCACCATCAAATAAGTATCCTGAAGCCATTGTGTGTAAGTTAGTATTGACTAATATCATTATATTTATAAATATAATTCGCACTTGCATGTATTAAAACTTGGCATGTATGCCACATTTGAATATAAGTGAATGGATTTTCGTCTGTTTTGTTCACACAAAGCTATCATATACACTAATATTCAAAAATTTGGGGCCAATATGGATGCAACAACAAGGATGAATTAAATTGATCATGTGACAGTAAAGACTTTTACATGTAAGATTTATTAATCAAAGATTTATGAAAATAATGCATCACAGTTTCCACAAAAAGCAGCACAATTGTTTTTAAAAAGAATAATAATCAGAAATGTTTCTTGAGCATCAAATCAGCATATTAGAATGATTTCTGAAGGATCATGTGACACTGAAGACTGGAGTAATGATGCTGAAAATTCAGCTTTGATCACAGGAATAAATTATATTTTAAAATATATTCAAATACAAAAGTTATTTTAAATTCTAATAATATTTCACACTATATTTTTTATCAAATGAATGCAGCCTGAGAGAATGAGAGACTTCTTTCAAAAACAATAAAAAATCTTAAAGCCCAAACTTTTGAATGGAAGTGTATCTTCAGAAAACATGGGATATATAGCTGAAAAGTCATATGGAGATATGGATCAACAACTCCAAACTTCTTCTCTTAGACGGTATAGAAAAGAGCAGCTCCTTTTGTATTCCACAGAAGAAAGTCATTTGGAAATGTTAATTTTTTGGGGTGAACTAAACAAACTTTTCCATTCGGATGCAGTGGCAAAATAAACGTATGCCACATGATTACTGCACATGCTCACCATCTCTCTCTTTGACTCCCAGAAACATGACCACCGTACAAACCAGAAACAGCCCACCGATCACTCCGGCAGCTATCATGTACACTTCCTTCTGTAAAGAGAAACAGACCATGAGAAGCGATGGAAAACGTCTGTCAACACATTTATTTCTGTCTTTAATAAATCTTAATCGTTGGTTGTAGTTTTATTCCAATACATGGATGTCATGTTCCAAATTCATTATTTTGCTGCTTCAGACTTCGTACTGAATGGTCTTGTAAATTTTAGCGAGCTCAAGTTAGGTGCAAACCTAGAAAAGAGGAACTTTTCAATCTATTTCCCCCAAACAGGAACTGCTCTGCCCTAAACAACCTCAGGATTGTTTGCTATTTTTCCACGGACCGTGGCAAGCACTTCCTTATTGTTCCAGATCAAAAGAGCCGTTTCAGAGGAGTCGGTTGGCGCACCCAGCTATCCACCGCCTTTCGGCCCGGCCACAGAAGAATGCGCAATGACAAAATGACAAAAATGCGTGGTGGATTCAGCCCGGCCACCACAGAGAGCTTTAACCAGAGAGACGCTCTGCAGTCCAGCTCCAAATAGCTGTGGCCCTTCATGGTTCTCCATCATGGGTTTCCACTATAGAACCCTCAGCCACATCCACAAGCCAAGCCTGTCGGTTCACTCACAAGTCGGTTTTGACTGACATGGAGCTCAGTGGCTCTTGACTCAAAATAGTTATACAGCTACCTAAACAAGCACATTTATTTATTGATTCTGAGGACTCTGATGAATATAAATTGTTCCTCTGAAGGTCAAGCTCTAGAAATCCACACCTAATTAGGTTTTGGAGGGTTTATGGTTCGATGATACTTGATGATTTCAGGGGAAAATACATTTTTTTCTGTCCATGTTGAAACACAATATCAAAACATATTATGTTATATTACATTCTATATTTGAATATATGAACATATGTTTCAATGAATATATATACAGTACTGTGCAAAAGTCTTAGACACGTTAGTATTTTCACCAAAAGAAAATGGTTTTAAGCCAGTTTTTTATGTCTTTTTCTAAAGTGTGTCAGTAGGACATATCAGTTTACATTTCCAAACATTCCTTTTGCCATTAATTGTAATAATCCAGTGAGATTTTTGTATGCACAAGGAGTCTGACAACAGCCGGTATGCTCCACACGGAGATCTGATCTCACCATCATCGAGTCTGTCTGTGAATACATGAAGAAAAAGAAAACACTGAGACACACTAAATCCAGAAGAACTGTGGCAACATCTTCAAGACACTTGAAGAAACTGACCTGCAAAGCTACCTGAAAAACTATGTGCCAGTGTACCTACCCAGACAGCAACATAGTGTCGGTCCAGATCCGGCCCACATCTGGTACGCGTTGAATCCACATGTACCAGATGTGACCCGGATCTGGGCTGGACATTATTTTTGAAAGCATCCTCACTTTATAGCATTTTTACCCAAGTGCCTAAAACTTTTAACAGTACTATAGCTTTGCAGGTTGGTTTCTTCAAGCATCTTGCAGATGTTTCCGTCTTTTTTATGTGTTTCTTCATGTGATCCCAGATGGACTCGATGATGGTGAGATCAGATCTACGTGTGGATAATACCGGCTGACTCCTTGTGTGAAAATCTTACTGGATTATTACAATTAATGACAAAAGGAATGTTTGGAAAACTGATATTTCCTACTGACTCACTACAGAAAAAGATATAAATAACTGGCTTAAAACCATTTTGAATATATATATATATATATATATATATATTCATCTTTGTAATGGCATTGAATAGTGTCCGAGTTTTTGAAGTTCCAAAAAGCGCATCCATCCATCGTATAAAAGTAATCCATACAACTCCAGTGGGTTAATAAATGCATTCTGAAGCAAAGCGATGGGATTTTCTAAGAAAAATATCTATATTTAAAACGTTATCATTTATAATCACTGGCTTCCAGCAACAAGCTCACGAGAGGGTCGAGTTCTGGTGGAAGATGCTTGTGGTTGTGCTGCTGCCTCCTCCATCTCCCGGATTTCCTGGTTGGTGTACTCCGGTTCAAACAAATAGGGCTGGGCAACAAACTCAAGCTCCTCTTCTCTTATATCAAAATCCTCTGACATTTCTCTTTAAAACTTCTCGCTTTAGACTTTTAATTCGTAACCAACGTTTTATTTTACTCTATCCTCTGCGCTTCCGCATTCATCAATTCTCAACTAAGCTTACTTTATGCCTATGTCATATGTCATACGTCCTATGTCGGGTCAGAGGTCAAGGGTCAGAGGTTCACTCTCTCGTGAATGCCGTTGCCGGAAACCAGTGATTATAGTTTATAAAGTTTTAAATATGGATATTTTTCTTAAAAAAAACCATCGCTTCATTTTAGAAGGCATTTAATAACCCACAGGGCTTAGTTGCCCTGGCTGCGTGTTTCATCATGCTGGAAGACCCAGCCACGACCCATCTTCAATGCTCTTACTGAGGGAAGGAGGTTGTTGGCCAAGATCTTGCGATACATGGCCCCATTCATCCTCCCCTTAATACGGTGCAGTCGTCCTGTCCCCTTTGCAGAATAGCATCCCCAAAGAATGATGTTTCCACCTCCATGCTTCACAGTTGGGATGGTGTTCTTGGGGTTGTACTCATCCTTCTTCTTCCTCCAAACACGGCGAGTGGAGTTTAGACCAAAAAGCTCTATTTTTGTCTCATCAGACCACATGACCTTCTCCCATTACTCCTCTGGATCATCCAGATGGTCATTGGCAAACTTCAGACGGGCCTGGACATGCGCTGGCTTGAGCAGGGGGACCTTGCGTGCGCTGCAGGATTTTAATCCATGACGGCGTAGTGTGTTACTAATGGTTTTCTTTGAGACTGTGGTCCCAGCTCTCTTCAGGTCATTAACCAGGTCCTGCCGTGTAGTTCTGGGCTGATCCCTCACCTTCCTCATGATCGTTGATGCTCCACGAGGTGAGATCTTGCATGGTGCCCCAGACCGAGGGAGATTGACCGTCATCTTGAACTTCTTCCATTTTCTAATAATTGCGCCAACAGTTGTTGCCTTCTCACCAAGCTGCTTGCTTATTGTCCTGTAGCCCATCCCAGCCTTGTGCAGGTGTACAATTTTATCCCTGATGTCCTTACACAACTCTCTGGTCTTGGCCATTGTGGAGAGGTTGGAGTCTGTTTGATTGAGTGTGTGGATAGGTGTCTTTTATACAGGTAACGAGTTCAAATAGGTGCAGTTAATACAGGTAATGAGTGGAGAACAGGAGGGCTTCTTAAAGAAAAACTAACAGGCCTGTGAGAGCCGGAATTCTTACTGATTGGTAGGTGATCAAATACTTATGTCATGCAATAAAATGCAAATTAATTATTTAAAAATCATACAATGTGATTTTCTGGATTTTTGTTTTAGATTCCGTCTCTCACAGTTGAAGAGTACCTATGATAAAAATGACAGACCTCTACATGATTTGTAAGTAGGAAAACCTGCAAAATCGGCAGTGTATCAAATACTTGTTCTCCCCACTGTAACTCTGATTGTGTATGGCTGAAAGAAGAAAGTCATATACACCTAGGATGGCTCTTGAGGGTGAATAAATTATGGGTTAATTTTATTTTTTGGGTGAACTAACCCTTTAAGTGCAGTGGTTCACTGGTGTACTTTTAGCTCAGTTTTAGGGTGTGTTCACACTTGTAGTTTGGTTCGCTTGGTTCAATTGGTCCGGACCAAAAAAAAAATTCTGATTAGTGTTCAGATTGGCATTTTTATCACCGAACCTAAAGATACCAAACCTAAAGGCACAGAGATATGTTTACAACCTGATTGGTCGGCTTTTATTATGTATATTTTGCGACGGAACTTACCGAACATCCAAAACAATGATGCCTGTACCGAACTGTGATGGGCAACATCACGACTATGACGAGAAAAAACAGGTATGCTCGAGCATTTTTCCTTTTTAGGGTCGCATCTTGTGACATCATGTCCCGTTTTTGGTTCGTTTTCATGTCTTTGGTCCATGTTGTGGTCATATATCATTCAAACCGCACCAGAGTTTGTTTGTGTGAACACACCCTTAAACAACTGTGACTGTGACACATACAGCATGAAACAGGAAGTCCTGTGATAGCGCCAGGGATCTGATGACCTCTGTGCCACTGCTGTTTCCCAGGTGACCAGTCGTCAGGTTCCGATGCGGACAGTGCTTCAGAGTGTGTGCGCTTGCTACAATCTGACCCTGAATGGCTGCACCGACCAGCGTACCAAGCACCTCCACCGTCATACCTGCACATATGCATGCAGAAAATTGTTCAATCATAATTTACATTTGAAACCATTTCCAAGCATACACAGTTCTCAACATAAGCACTTGGCACGCATTTATTTGAGGATTATTGGAGCACAACGAAATCAGCTGTTGTTAATATTCTACAGCAATCCAAACATGGGTTTAAAGATGAACACTGTTGTCTGTGTGTGTAGCTGTAAGCTTACGGTAAGCTGTAGCAGAGTCTCTCTCTCGCTGGTCGGTGCTCAGGAACATGGTCAGGGCGGAATAAGGCACATGGAAACACTGCAAGAAAGATTAGGAATGGAATTAAAAATGGAAAACTCTGCATTTCAAATATACTATAGGTGTGTTCGACTTGAAGCGGCACTGCGCAGACCGATCGGTGTATGACATCAAAGTACCACGAGAGCGATTAGAGAGCAGAGGCTCCGTGTGCTTTCGTATCGCTCTCACGGTGCTTTGATGTCACAGTCCGATCGCTCCGATATATTGACATACAGTCAAACCAAAATGTATTATTCGCTATAGTTTAGAAAATGGTAATAAAATATGATAAGAACTCAGAGTTAAACTGTGTCAGAAAAAAATTCATCTCGATAATATCAGATAACATTGATAGAAAGGTATGTAATGGATTACAATCAACCAATCAGCTGTCAGCTGTTAAATTTAAGTACACAATTAGAAAATACCAATTTAGGTCAACCAATGACCAAGCAATGCTTCATTTTGTTCAGTCTGTGGTGTAAAAGGTCGCATTAGCAATTAAAGAAAAAACACTTAAGCAAGACATGGTCACGTCAAAGTGTCTGAATAATTTTGGTCCCAAATTTTACTGGTAGTGCACTGTATGAAGAATTTTTGGGTATAATATGTCACAGTTTACTTTATTTTGCTATCCTCACTTACATAAATGAACTAGTGTCCTGCACCCACTAGTAAAAAATTATATCTGGTGTCTGAATGATTTTTGGTTTGACTGTATATGCGAACAACCCTGAGCAATATTTTTATTTTTAAATGCCATAGAAAATTCTATGCAATATAATATTAAATGACAACATGAATGTTAAAAAAACACATTTATTATTTTTTCAGTCAAAATATTTTTTTTTTACTGTTTGCAACTGTCTTCAGTATCTGTTTTATAACACTGAAATAAATGCAACAAATTAGTGTGCAATAAAATAAAATAAACATAAATAAACATAAAAATGTGCTTAATGTGAAAAAAATCTCATTCTCAAAAAAAATATTAAACCAGTGAATAAACAAACAAATTATTTAGTGTAGACTTTCATAAAAGTTTTTGCAGCATTTTAGGTTGAGCAAAGATTAATTTTTAGCTGTATTATAGCTTCTTCAGACCAGTGTTTTGGTTTCTAGGTTTTTTAAAGCAGCAGTACATTATGGCTTTTTATAAAGAACTAGATAATAAAAAGATCTCATGAAAGTTAAATAGATACCTATGGTTCAGGCAATAAAATTATTTTGGGTTCTAATTGGAAGCTTTATTTTTAAGATTAAATAAATTATGGAGTGTTCTATATGCTCTCATAAGTGATGATCTAAAAAAAGGCAAGCAAAATGATGAGTGATCCAAAATGTTGAGCATGTACATTTATCAGTGGTTTCATAACCACTCATCTTTCCCATTTACATTATGTTGTATTATAAATCTCAAGAAGAGACAACCTACAAGCTTATAAATCAATGCTATTCGTTTTAAGAACAACATGTTCTGTGTACTTATAAATGTGTGGTACAAAATCAATATTTATCAAAGTACAGCAAACCTTCCTTGAACTTGCTTGCATATTGCACTGCATGCTTACTATAAGTGTGCACTACTGTCAGCTATAGCTTTTCTAATTCTCACGAAAGCCAAGTCAGCACTGCGGCAGACCAACAGCCTGAACGGCTACCAAAATAAATCTAACTACAGAGCGCTTCTCCAGTGGTGCTTCTGTTTCTTAAGAGTTCCCCATATTGTCCATTTGACTTCCATTAAGGGTTTTGATTCTGAGTAGCTGGAGGATTTGTTTATTTAAACATAAACCAAAGCCTAATTATGAAAAACTGACTAATTAGATTCATGTAAACTACCGGTACTACAATCTTATACATACACACTGGAAGCAGCTGGTGTTTCTCAGCTTTGTGCTTACAGACAATGAAGAACGCTAAAAGAGGAAAGCAGCATTTATCCTCTCTGGTGGTTTCGGGCAGGTTGTACCATGTATTTATCAAGTAGTTAGAATGACTTTTCATTACAGCGTAGACTGATGCGGTAAGAGTGGCTTCCCCACTCCAGCACTTATTGGCGGGTTTTTACGGAGGACAGTATGTGCCAAGCCATAGTAACAAAGGATAGAAACACAAATAAATCATGGAAAACTCCATGCAGAGATCAAAGAGGCTGGGCTATAACCACGCTCACTTTTGTTGACAAGCATTTTTAGCAAGATTAAATTAACTTGAGAAGCAACACTGCATAAGATACACTATACCTTTTAAAAGTTACATTTAAACAAATATTTGTTTTCTGGGTAATCTGTAAATGATTATTTACCATCAAATCATATTACAGCATTAAATACATCAAAGCAAACATGCTGGATACTTACTGTGATGAGAGTTTGGTAGAGACAGTAAAAGCCCAGATACCAGATGAACCTCCCATTGGTAAAAGGTGGGACAAACCAAAGGTAGAAGTAAGAGACCACCACAAATGGAGTGCAGCCCACCATCCTAGAGGAGAAAAGGACACAAAAGGATTAATGCAATTAAGTGTAAAAACACAAAATGTCTTATGTTTAATATTATTTAG